>JAVIWB010006784.1:0-12627 GCA_031893035.1 Dermolepida albohirtum
ATCTGGGGCGTGACCCAGAAGGTGCCGGGCATCAGTTCCATCCACAGCCTGAAGTTCAGCGCCATGGAGGGAATGAGCCGGGAAAAGCCGGTGGCGACGGCGGAAGAGGATCGACAAGCGGAGATGGCCAGCGCCTGACGACGCGGCGCGGATCGTTTGCGGACCATGCGAGCGACGCAATGCCCGCGAATGCGACGGAGATTTCGGAACGGGACCGGGAACGGATTGCCGGGTTTGTCGAGGCCGCCGGGCGCGAGTCGCAGTGCGCGCCGTTCGATGTCTCAACCCTGCGCCGCAAGGCCGAGGAGGGAACGCTCGCCGTTTTCGCCTGGTTTCCCGGACCACGCGAATCCGCGGGGGGCGTCCTCATTGTAGAACCACCCGCCGCTGATGAAACCCAATCCTGATTTTTCCCGCTTCTCATCCTCTGCAATGCATTCCAATTGCTCCTGGTGCTGGTCCACTTCTCCGCCGGAAACGCCGTAACCGCATGCGATTCCTCAAAACCTGTTGCAGAAACGGGGTTATTCCGTTTTTGGTGGCTCAACCGGGGCGAAGCAGTTAAAGGTTGACTCCCCTCCCCCCACCTTTTACAATCTTCTCACTCAACAACCCGCACCATTTATTGTGAAATGGAATTTGCCATGACTCCGGAAAAGCTGCGCCACAACCTGTTGTCCATTCGCGATCGTCTGACCAATCAGCAGGAATCGATCCATCGCGACGCGCTCCAGTCGGACAGCGGGCGCTACGCCGCGCGCGCCCCCATCAACATGGCCGAACAGGCCTCGGAGGAGCAGGAACTGGACATGCTCGTCTCCCGGCTGACCGCCTCCACCGAAACCCTGGTGGCAATCAACGAAGCCCTGGAGCGACTCGACACCGGCCACTTCAACGAATGCGAAGAGTGCCACAAGAAAATCGGCGAACGTCGCCTGGCCGTCCAACCCTGGGCCAGACTCTGCGTCAACTGCCAGCGCAAACTCGAGGAGGAAGGATCCTGACCTCCGCCCGCCGCTGGTTCTGGTTCGCCGCCGTTCTCACCCTTGTCGTCGATCTCGCCAGCAAGGTAGCGATCTTCGCCGCCCTGGGCGGAGGCCCGCCACCGGACAACAACTACACCGCCGAACACGTCATCTGGATACTGCCCGGCGCCTTCAGACTGATCTGCCACTACAACACCGGCGGCGCCTTCGGCATGGCCTCCGGCAACATCCTGCTCTTCCTCGGCGCCGCCGCCATCCTCATCCCCGGCCTGGTGCTCATGGCCTACCACACCCGCGAACCCGGCGCGCCCCTGTGGTCCCTGGGCTTGGTCGTCGGCGGCGCCATCGGCAACTTCTACGACCGCCTGTTCCACATCGGGGTCAGGGATTTCCTTGAAATCATCAATCCCCGCACCGGCTCCTCGCTCTGGCCGGTTTTCAACATCGCCGACATCGGCATCGTCGGCGGCGTCCTCGCCTTCCTTGTCTGGACCATCGTCGACTCGCTGCGCCGCAAGAAAAACGCGGCCGCCGCCGACGCCGAGGAAGCGGTTTGAACAACCATCCGACACCATACTCATAAAAGGACTACACACCATGGCAAGCGAAGGCGTCATCACCGTCCGGAACGACGTGCTCACCGTCCCCGATCACCCGGTCATCCCCTTTATCGAAGGCGACGGCACCGGCCCCGATATCTGGGCTGCATCGGTGCGTGTAATGGACGCGGCCGTGGCCAAGGCCTACGGCGGCAAGCGGAAAATCGCCTGGAAGGAAGTGCTGGCCGGCGAAAAGGCCTTCAAGCGGACCGGGAACTGGCTGCCCGACGCCACCCTCGACGACTTCCGCCGCTACCTGGTCGGCATCAAGGGCCCCCTCACCACCCCGGTGGGCGGCGGCATGCGATCCCTGAATGTGGCCCTGCGCCAGATCCTCGATCTCTACGTCTGCCTGCGCCCGGTGAAGTACTTCAACGGCGTGCCCAGCCCGCTCAAGAATCCCGAACTGGTGGACATGGTCATCTTCCGCGAAAACACCGAGGACATCTACGCCGGCATCGAGTGGGCCTCCCGCTACATGGGCTGGCGCGAGGCCGGGGATCTCATCACCAAGGCCATGGAAAAGACCATCGGCCAGAAGCGGGTGACCTACGACTTCGAGCGGCTGATGCCGGGCGCAACCAAGCTGTCCTGCTCCGCCTTCGGCGACGCCCTTATCGAAAACATGTAACTTCCACCGGCAACGGGGAGAGGCGGGGTCGCGCCCGCCTCTCCCCGTTTCGTCTTTTTTCCGCGTTACCCCGCATCCGGAGCGGTTCATGGCCAAGAAGAAAAACGCCACCGCCGCAAAGGCCGAGAACGGCGGCGACATCGACCGCGACCTGGTCGTCATGCATTCGCGTCTCACCCACACCCTGGAAAATGTCTGCGGCCGGGACAACCTCGCGAAACGGCTGGCCGATTTGCGCAAAAGCGTTTCGGCCGGGGACGAGCTCAAGCCGGCCCTGCCGGCATTGACCCGGACGTTCCGGCGGCTGGGACTGATCGGCCCGGAAACCGAAGCGGCCGCCTTCGCGCAGGAACTGTCGGCGCGAACCGGCGAAGCGGTGAGCCGGCCCGCCGATCACGTCGGCGCCCTGTGGCTCCTGTTCGCCAGAGGCGACGCGGCGGCGGAATTGAAGCCGGTCTGCGGCGCGACACCCCAATGCAAATCCTGCCTGCTCACCCGGGAATGCGGCTATTTCAACAATCCCCGCCAGCCGGAGATGGCCCTGTTGTCGCCGGCGGCCCGGCTGTTGTCGGGATATGAACCGGGGCTTTCCGACGCCGAGCTGCTGGCGGTTTTTCTGTACGGGGAAAAGGCCAACGGTCGGGAGGAGGTGGTCGGAACGCTGCTGGCCCGCTACGGCCGGCTGCGGGCGATTTTCCGGGCCGAGGCCCACGAGTATCAGGGAATCCGCGACATGGGACGCCCTCAGGCCCTGCGGCTGGCGGCCATGGCGGCGCTGCACCGGCGGCTGATGACTGAGCGGCGCGACGAAATGCTGCACATCGGTTCGGCCAAGGACATTCACGACCGCTACGCCGCGGAGTTGCAGGGCTACCGCACCGAGGCGGTGGTGCTTCTGCTGTTGGACCAACAGAACAACGTCATGCGGGACGTCTGGTTTTGCGAGGGTTCGCCCACCATGGCGCAGGTCCAAATCGCCGATCTGCTGCGCCCGGCGGTGCGGGAATTCGCGCCCCGCATCGCCATCGTGCACAACCATCCCTCCAACAACCCCACCCCCTCGGCCGGGGACATGGATTTCACCCGACGCCTGCGCGCGGCCTGCGATCTGATCGGGCTGGTGCTGGTGGATCACGTGGTGACGCGCGAAGCCGGCTATTTCAGCTTCGCCGAAGAAGGGATGCTGGGGCTGTGAGCGCGGTCACTTCGCGTCGCCGTAGGCTTCCACCAGTTCCGAGAGAATCGGCATAACCTGCTTCTTGCGCGAGACCACGTCCCGCATCTCGTACACCGACGCCTCCTGCACGGGCAGGGTGATGTAGGGCACGAAACGCTCCTCCGCGGCCACCAGGAGCAGGCTGGTCAACCGAACGATGTCGGTCACCAGGAGCGCGCTGAACAGGAGCCCGCCCCTGGCCCGCTCCGCCTCGAGCACGGCCAGGAATTCCTCCTTGCGGGACAGCACCTCCGCGGGACTCCCCACCTCGATCTGGCTGACCGTGAAGGAATGCCCGCCCTCGTCATACTCCTTCATGTCCTGATGGACCAGCTCCCCGGCGGGACGGCCGGAGATGCTGCTGGCCGCGGCCATGACCTCGCGCCCCAAAACCTCCAGATCGAGATTGGTGATGTTGGCGAGATACTCGGCGATCTCCCGATCCTTCGGGGTGGCGGTCGCCGACTGCAGGACCAGGGTGTCGGCAAGAATGCCGCACAACAGCATGCCGGCTATCCCGTAGGTGAGCGGCACCCGGTTCTCCAAATAGAGCGTGGCGATTATGGTGCAGATCGCCCCCACCGGCTTGTTGATGAAGGTGATGGGATAGCGGGTGGTCAGGTTGCCCAGACGGTGGTGATCGATTATCTCCACCACCCGGTAGTTCTCGATGCCCTCGATGGCTTGGGACTGCTCGTTGTGATCGACCATGATGACCTCGACCCGGGGTTCGTGGTAGAGATCGCTTTCCGAGACCACCCCCACCACCACTCCGGCGTCATCGACCACCGGCAGCGCCTTGCCCGGAGCGTCGGACAACAGCGTCGCCACTTTGCGGGCGCTGTCCTTCAGGTTCACCGGCTTGAGGCTGGCGTTGGCCATGAAATGGGCGGGCATGGAATAGATCAGGAGCAGGGTGGTGGAAGAGGTGTCGTAGGGGCTGATCAAAACCGACACGCCCTTCCTTTCCGCCGCTTCGCGGAGCTGGCGGTCGATCATGTTGCCGTTGCTGACCACCAGGACCCTGACCCCGGCCTCGATGGCGCATTTCTGGATGTCCGCCCGGTCGCCGGAGATGACGATGGCGTTCTCGGGGATGTGGGCGCCCAACAGGCTCTTGAAGGTCTCCAGCTCGGCGGCGGCGACCAGAATGGGGCTTTTGCGGATCTCGTCCTGATTCTTCACCACCAGAGGCTGGGCTTGCAGCACCGAGGTCAGCAGACGGACGCTGGTTTGGATGGTGGTCTTCTGATTGGGATTGATCATTTTCAGCATCTTCTGGGCGAAGAAGCTGTAATGGAGGAGCGACTGGTAGCAACCCTGGGCGTCGACGACCGGCAGGGCGCGGGAGGTCTCGTCGTTCTGCATCCGGCTCATGGCGTCCCAGAGGGACACGTCAGTGGTGACGGTGCGGACCTCGGGATGATAATAGTAGGCGACCTTGGGCATGAGATCGGGAAGAAATTCCGGCAGCGGCATATGGAAGCGGCTGAAGATGTATTCGGTCTGCGGGGTGGCCTTGCCAGCCCGGGCGGGCACGCAGTTCTTTTCCCCCATCGCCTGCTTCAACGCCGCGTAGGCCGAGGCCGAGACGATGGAATCGCTGTCGGGATTCCGATGCCCAATCACATAAATCTTCTTTTCCGCTTCCGCCATGATTCATCCATTCCACAGTGCCAAAAGAAACCGCTTTCGCCAAGTTCCTCTTTATGCAGGCATTCCGGGATAAGTCAATCCCCTTCCCGCCGTTCCGACCGCCCGAACCGCATCCCCTTGACAATCACTGGGATGTGGGCAACTTCCGCCGCAATTACCATAGCGTCGATATTTTTCCAGTTTAATTGTTAAAGTTGCGAGAATGGAGTCCGCTAATAAATCCTGTGCGGCGGAAATGGACGAATTGGTCGATGAAACATGTTTGCCGTCCATTTTCGGCACTGGCTCCCAAAACGGGAATCAGGGAAGATACCCCCTTTTTTACGGATGGACTATCATGATCAACAACGACCTCGGAGGCCAGCTCAGCCGGTATTTCAACAATCGCGCCTCCGGGCAAAACGGCGGCGTCAACGACATCTACAAGCGGCTCAAGGAAAAGCACGACGCCATCAACGGCCGCGGCAAATCCGCCGAGGACGAGACGGCCGAATCCGAGAAGGCGAGCGCCGAGATCGCCGCCGGCACCCGCATCGGCAGGGGTGTTCTCCATAAAAAGAAAGCCAAGGAAGAGGAGGAGGAGAAGGAAAAGTCCTCCACCCAGACCGCCACCGAAGACGAGAGCCTTTCCCCCGAGGAGAGGCGCCAGAAGCAGCTCAAGGCCATCCTCGACAAGCTGAACGCCGAAGAGGCGGCCCGCTATCCCAACCGCACCAAGACCAACGCCTCCCAGAATACCGATTCCACCGTGGTCACCCCCGGAACCGAAGAAACCACCGGGAGCGGCGGCATTACCGGCTTCCTAAACGACATGCCCCTGTTCAACGAGTTCAAGACCGGACTTATGGACGCCTTCAAGCGGCTCGATTCCGCCGCCGTCGGCTCCATCAGCGCCCAGTACGAGTTGAACTACACCACCATGCAGTATGTCGCCAACGAAGCAGGCGGCTTCGACTACAAGGAAACTTCCTTCAGCGTCAAGCTCGACCTCAACTACGTCAAAGCCGCTTCCGGCGGCCAGACCGGCAAGAACATCTCCGACATCATCGCCAACAGCAATGACTTCGAATCCCTCATCAACAACCTGCAGAACGCCTCGCAGTCCCAGCAGACCCAGGCAAAACCGACCACCCCGCAGGATTTCCTGGCCAGCATGCAGGACTACTTCTCCCCCGAGAAGACCGCCGGCCGCATCGTCGACTTCGCCACCGCCTTCTTCCCCACCTCGGACGCCTTCAAAAACAAGGGCGACACCCCGGAAGCCAGGGAGGAATTCGCGGAAATCATGCGGAAGGCCATCCAGAAGGGCTTCGATCAGGCCATGGGCGTCCTAGGCAAGGTGCCGAAGGAAACCCAGGACGGCATCGACAAGACCCACGAACTGGTGTTCAAGGGCATCGACAACTTCGTGAAGAACGGCCTCAACACGACCAAGCAGGACCAGGGAGTCTATTCCGCCCTTGAGCAGTTCACCTTCTCCACCCAGATTAACTACAGCGAAAAGACCGTCTCCGTCCGTTCCTACGACAGAAGCGGCGGGACTACCTCGGGCACCCAGACCCAATCGGCGCTCGACACCCAGGCATGACTCCAACAAAAGACCCAAAAAAAGACGTACAATTCGAACGCAAGTGACGGGGGAGGCTTTTTCAAGCCTCCCCCGCCGTGTATGCCGAAGCCAGTTGAGAATTCGGGTTCTTAAATTTACAGCCCGAGTCGCGCACATAGGTTACAAGATCAAAAAACCGAATTTCTTGCGCGACCGGGTATATGCCAATCCCAAATCGGTTTCGGGTTTCCCCAAGCGAATGCGGAGGTTACGTCTTGGTTGAGACCGAAAACCAGTTCGCTTTGGGTATACTGCGGCCTCCATTCGGGAAGGGGGAGATTGACGGGCGGCGGCGGGACGCTATTATTCCGGGATAGAATCATTCGCTTGCATGACCTATACCGGAGTCATTTTAAAATTCGGTAAATTCAGTATGCGTTTGTCACCTGTTTTTCGGTGCCTTGTCCAAAGAGTTGGAAGTTGTGTGTGAGGAGCGTCCTCAGCTCGTCGGCGTATTCCGACAAGCATTCGAAAAACATCAGGACTTCCTCCGAAAACTCCCTGAACGTCGCGTAATAGCGATTGTTCATGACTTTCTTGCGGAAAAACTTCCATACGCGTTCAATCAGATTCAGATTGGGCGAGTAAGGCGGCAAAAACCACAATTGGATTCGGCTTTCTCCCGTCTTCAGGTAGTCGGTTACTGGTTGAGCGTGGTAATAGCCCGCGTTGTCCACGATGAGATGGATGTGCGGTGCAAGCGGATTCGCCGCCTCAATCGCCTTCAGGAGCTCCACTGTCGCCTGGGCGTTGACGCTGTCGACCCGCTGCACGATGAGTTCGTTCGTCCCGGCATTGAGGGCGCCGCGAAGATTCAGGCGCTGGCGGCCCGAATTGGCCACGAGTTCCTTCTCCTCGCCCCGTCGAATCCAACCGTAGGCTGGCGACGAGTTATGCGTGGGATGCACTGCATCCGCAAAATACACCGGCGCTTCGGGAGCTTTCCGCGCCATCAGTTCACGGAAGCGCCGGACGAAGTCGGCCTGTGCCTCGCGGTCGGCCTTGCCGGGAACATGCTTGGGCTTCTTGTAGACGAAGCCAAGCGTATGCAAAAGAACGCGCATGCCGCTGACGCTGTAGGTGATGCCGAACGCCTCAAGTACATGATTGACGACGCCTTGGCAGTCCATGTACAGGGTATCGTCAAGATGGCGATCAAGCTCTTTGCGCTGCTCCGGAGTGAGCTTGAAAGAGCGGCCATCGTACTCGTCCTTGAGCAGGCCGTCGATGCCGCCGCCCTTGTAGCGGTCGACAAAATTACGGACCGTCTGCTCGTCGAGAAAGGTGATTTCCGCCACTTGCGGCACGGATTTGCCCTTGTCGAGATGAAGAATCGCCGAAGCGCGACCATGCTCACGACCGGAAAAATCCCGGCGGTTGAGGAAGCCGCAAAGCTCATGGCGCTCTTTATCGCTGAGAAAACCCTTGAAGGTATCCATAATTACAGTGTAACCAATGGAAATCACAAATGCCAACTTTTACCGAATTTTAAAATGCGACCAGTATATACCGAAGCCAGTTGAGAATTCGGTTTTTTGATCCTGTAACCTGTGTGCGCGACTCGGGCTGAAAGTTTAAGAACCCGAATTCTCAACTGGCTTCGGTATACACACTGCAGGAGACGCAATGTTCGGATTGCTCAAAAGGGCGCCGGCCCGGTTTATGAAATCCTTCGGCTATTCCTGGGATGGGCTCAAAGGAACCTTCGTCAAGGAGGAATCGTTTCGTTTGGAAACTCTAGCCGGGGTTCTGCTGCTGGCGGTGCTGATCCTCTGCCCCTGGCCGTTGTGGAAGAAATTCGCCATGTTCGGCTGCTATCTGCTGATTCCGTTGGTGGAGATCCTCAACTCGGCCATCGAAGACATCTGCGACCGGATGACCCGCGAACACTGCCCCCTCGTCAAGGACGCCAAGGACAAGGGCTCGATGGCCGTGCTTTTCGCCATCATCATCAACGCCCTGGCCCTGACCGCCCTGATTCTCGCATAGGGACACAAGCATGATCCGCACCTTCATTGCCGCCGAAGTCACGCCGGAAATCGCCCGCAACCTGGACCATGACCTGCGCCGGCTCAAAATCGAGGCCCCTCTGATCAAATGGGCTCGGCCGGAGAATATCCACCTGACCCTGCGCTTTCTCGGCGACGTCAAGGAAAACGATCTGGAGGAGCTGTTCGACGCCCTGCGGGAGGGAGTGGCGGGGCTGGAGCCCTTCACCCTGGAGATCAAGGGAATGGGCGCGTTCCCGAACTGGCGGCATCCCCGAGTGGTTTGGGCGGGGTGCGGCGAGGGAACCGAAGACGCGATCGCGGTGGCCGAGCGGGTCGAGGAAGCCTGCGTCGATCTCGGCTACGAAAGGGAGCATCGGCCGTTCCGGCCGCACCTTACCCTGGGAAGAGTGAAGCTGCCGGCCCACGCCGATGGCTTGGAGGATGTGGTCATCCCCCTGAAGGAGAAGGCCTACGGTTTTCTGGACGTCGACGCGGTGGTGGTTTTCATGAGCGACCTGCGGCGCACCGGACCAGTGTATTCGCCAATGGCGCGGATAGCGCTGTAAGCCGCTTACAATTTATTCAACATCTCCGCCGCTTCTTCGATGTAGGCGGTAAACGGCGCGTTTTGCAGACCGACCACATGGAGATGGCAACGGTTTAGCGGGACGAGGATCTTCACCGCCTCGCTGCGTCCTATGGCCCTGGCCATGGCCGGAGTCAGTTCGCCCAGCATGGAATCGGCGGCGAGAATGCCGATGGGGCCGAGAATGGCGTCGACCCGGTCGGCATTGATGACGATGGCGTTTTCACCGGTAGCCCCCTCGTCGGCGCCGGCCTTCAGCATCTGCGAGGTGGCAAGGGAGTTGGTGCCAAGAGCGATGATGATCAGCTCCCCGCCATGGGTCTGGCGCAGCTTTTCCACCAAGGCCTTGCCGATGCCGCCGCCCTGCCCGTCGATGACCGCAACCCTTTTCGCCGCCATAGTGCCTCCCAACAAACGCTGTTCATCGATTTCCGCCGGTTTCGCGTTATACGAAACCACCCCGGGCTATTTTCCCGGGGCGGCGGGACACTCACCACGACCAACCCTCAGCTTATTACCAATCATTTTTCAATTCAACGATAATTTGCGCCAATCCCCGGAATGGTGAATGGGAAAAGGCATAGGGGCGACAGCACTGTACACGACTAAAAATCAGTGTCAGCATAGGAATCACTTGAATTTTAGGGAGTAACGAGGAGCATGACGGGCATCAACTTCAATCGGAACACCCGATCGCGGTAGGGACGGGTCTTGCGACCCGCCCCCCGCACAGATCCGGACGTGCGGAATTGCCGCATCCGGCTCCTGCCTTGAGTAATGACGTTTTCACAATGTCGAGGTTTATTGATGTCTGACCATCTACTCACGCGCTTAACGTACCCGTCTCAGCAACAGGGCCACAACAGTCCGGCCTTGTATCCGGGTTGTGGAATGCTTTGGCGGGTTCCTCTTGGCCGCCCCCCTTCCCTCCACGAGCTCCGCAGGTTCAGACATCGAGCCAGCCGGGCACAGTACACGACTATTTTTTGCTGAGATCGCTATAACATATTGATATTGCAAAAGTAATCGTAAAATAGCCTAAAATTGACCAATTTTAAGATTATTCCTTATTTAGCAATTAGTTACAGAGGTTTTAATTAAAAATAGTCGTGTACAGTGGCCAGCCGGGTTATTCTCCTGCGCCACTTACACGCGCGGATCTTCTCCCTCAGCTGGTCGGCTTTCGAACCAATGTTGTTCGCCCGCCTCCTCGGTACTACGAGGGCGTCTGACTTCCACGGGCCGTACATCGTCGGCGTACGCCATTTGGCTTCCCGACGCGGCCCCACTCCTCTAAACAGATTGCATGGGGCGGCCCGTGGATCTCCCGATTCCCGCTCATGGTGCGTGGGTACGTGCCGTGGTTCTCCGACCGCGCGGGGTTCCCCGACTTCTCGCGTTAGCGAAGGGGGGATGTGGCCTTCCAGCGTCCTTTACCGTGTCGGCACCCCGGAGTTTATTTCGCGGCTCAATAGCCCGGCCCGCACTTCCCCCAACTTCCAACGCTTCAGCCGTCTCCTCGCGGAGACCGCCGCATGACGGGGGGCGCAGTGGGTCGCTACACCTTCTACGTGAGAGACTTGCACTCTTTACACCATGCCGGTTTTTATCGGCGCTTTCAAAGGAGACCGCCATGTTCCCCCAACGCTTTCGCAAGGTGGCAGATGCGCTCGGGGAGGGTCTTCGCCTCTACAAGTCGCGGGCGGAATGCTTCGCCGCTTTCATTATAACCGCTGTCGAGGCCAAGTCCATTCTTCTCGACACCGTTGTCAAGCGATTGTCCGGAACGGCATTGGGAAAGTCGATGTTCCACCGGCTTCAGGACTTCTTCCGAGAGGTGCGACTCGATTTCAATGCCGTCTCCCGTATGGCCATGGGCTTCGTGGACAAGGTGACCAAACAGCCGCTTGTCCTCTCCCTGGACCGTACCGGGTGGCGGATGCGCGGAGGTCACGAATACAATTTGCTGGTTCTCAGCGTCTGCCTTGGCGACATGGGCCTCCCGCTTTTGTGGCGCGACCCGCGCCGTCTCGGGAACTCGACCACCGGCAAGCGACAACGGCTGGTCAGACGGTTTCTGCGCTTGTTCGGCCATGAAATCATGACTGCAATGTTTCATGGCATTGGAACCGCGCCAAGAAGCACAGCACAAGTACGTTTCGCTCTGCTACGAACGGTTGTAAAGGCTACGGGATGAAAATGGTCGTGTACGGTGGCCTTACGGCATGAAATTGCGCCCAAATCATCGGATTTGGGCGCAAAATGAAAGATAAAATCTGTTCGTTGTCCTTGAGATAGGTTTTCCGACAGACTCCCAGTGCTTAATTGCGTAAATTTATTATTATATTTTTCAACTGTGAGCCTTTGACTTCTCTTTTTCTCCAAACAAACGGCTCCGCACTTTCATTGTAGACCTCAACGAATTTTTGCATTGCTGTCGCCAATTCATCGCGGTGGGCAAAGTTCGCGCCTTTAAGGGCTTTTCGCAAGAGGATGCCAAACCAGATTTCCACCATATTCAGCCAACTTGCGGAGGTTGCCCAGGACTGCAAAAGGCAAAGCTCGTACTGATTACACAATGGCTTCTCAGCTGTACGCGGCATGATATATCCTCCCATGCCGCATTATATTTATTGCAAGTTATTATTGCAAGTAAGCGCTAGGCGCCTCTCCGGAAACGTCATCCCGGCGTCTATACGGCAACCTGGCGGTAAACGGGCGGTTATGCCGGGACAGGGCGGGCCGATCTTTGCTACGGGCTCGGCGAATACGCCATGGTCAAACACCAGGCGCCTTCCCTGTCGGCCGGAAAATCCATCCCACCAGCTGGAGTTGGTGTCTGCCGAGGGAAATCGGATAGAGCTGGAGCATGGTCACCACTCCGGCCATGAGCATGCCCGACTGGATCATCACCAGTTGCGCCTCCTGCCCTACCCCCCCCACCGCCCCGGCCAGAATGAGAATCGGGGTGAGGTTGCCGGTGAACATGGCGAAAACGTGTTGCAGCCCGATGGGGATGGCCTGCGCCAGCGGCGGGCAGCCATCGAGCTGGTAGAGCGGATCGGCTTCGTTGGAGGCGGTTTCGGCTTCGGCTGGCGCTGGGCCATTACTGCTGCGGTGGGCTTCATGGCTCACTCCCACTGTACACGACTATTTTTAATTAAAACCTCTGTAACTAATTGCTAAATAAGGAATAATCTTAAAATTGGTCAATTTTAGGCTATTTTACGATTACTTTTGCAATATCAATATGTTATAGCGATCTCAGCAAAAAATAGTCGTGTACTGTGGGCTCACTCCTATGAAAGAAATATACCCCAAAAAGAATTTCTTAAATTTCCTTGGCGTCTTGC
>JAVIWB010006785.1:0-12381 GCA_031893035.1 Dermolepida albohirtum
AAATATTTTCATTTTGCATGAAATTTTGTTATTGGATTGTTGTTGATTTATATATATATATACATATATATGTATATATTTGTTATATTATTAAATTTTATATTATAATAGGAATGTATTTATTTTTTATTTTTAAATCCTAGAAGATTGAGTTCTTATTTTCGATTAATGTTTTTAGAATTTGTTTGATTTTTTAGAATATTTATTTTCGTTTCACAAGGGTTTGCTTTGAAACTTCGTTTTCCCTTAAAAATCGAATGGGGCGCGATATAGGGCTCAGTTCACGTCTGGCAGCCCTGTTTGTACTGGAAGCCCTATATATATATATAAATATATATAAACTGTTTTTATATGTAGTAGGTATATAGAGTTTATTAATCAATTGTAAACAATTTTGAATATTTATTATTCTATCTGCCTCACCATGTCAAATACTCACGAGCCGCCACTGGCTTGTAAGCTCGCTACATCTACTTGAGTTCTATATTTTTGTGGTTTTTAAAGTAAAATGCGACACCTTCGGCCAATGAACAGGAAGTAGTAAATTTAATTATGGCTGCGAAACAATGAATTAATTATCAATATTACTGATGTTTTTAATGTATTTTCTCATACCATCCCTAACAATATCTTGCTTATTTTATACTGTGTTACAAAATTCACACTTTTAAGCAATTCGTATGGCTTAACTAATGGCAGTTTAACATTTTTATATTAGGATTGTTGACTCAGAATTAATCATTGAATCCCACCCTGTATATTGAACAGGTCACAGGTAGTTAAGATAAATTTTTTTTTCTAGGGTAGGCAAATCTGAAGTTCACTAAGGTCTTCATATAGAACCTTTGTTGTTCAATATTTACGTAAGTAACATTGCTAGTGTTTATTATGTTTTGTAAAGTTTTAGCGTAGGCTGATAAGAAGTTTAAGTTCATACACTTTTCAATGAAGGGGAGCCACCGGCATTTGTATTTTTTGACTGTATATTTGGTTGCATAATTTTCGCTGCGACATTGATTTATGAGCTTTTAACGTATGTAGTTATTAATTTTGTTGTGTTCAATGAATTGCCTTTTAATTTTGCTATAACAATATATAATATTCTTGCAAAACCGCCTTGTGTTAATTCTTTTTCAAAAACGATTTCTTGTTATATAATAACAACAAATAAATAATGTTAAAAGGAATCATTCTATTATTAATAACACCCTATCAACTACATATGTTTCATCGAATGCACGAATCGTCAGGTTGATTTGTGTTATTAATGAACGAGAGAGGGAGATATGATATTATTCATTCTTTTCTGTATGGAAATGATATGATAAACGCTCTGAAGGAATCGTTCATTAATAACACAAATCAACCTGACGATTCGTGCATTCGATGAAACATATGTAGTTGATAGGGTGTTATTAATAATAGAATGATTCCTTTTAACATTCTTTAATTGGCATGAAGCCTAGCACGCAAGTTTCTGTCTATTACACACTGGAAACATAGTCTCCGATCTTTGTGAGATAGAAGCGTTCTCGCTTTGTGGGTGAATACATTTATGTATTGGTCGAGAGAGGGAGATATGATATTATTCAACAAATAAATACTTTTTTAAAGCATTGTATCATTTTGACTGTGAGTTGTCCTAAATACGCTAGATCAATTGACTCATGATATTTACACTTTGTGAACTAAATAACTCTTTTAACTCACACGATGAACTGAATACTGTCCGTATATATTATTATTATAAAATCCTAAATTTCTAGAGACAATTAAGTAATGGAGACCTTGTTCGCGTGAACATTAATTATTAATTCCTATCCTACTTAATTACATAAATGCTTTTAATTTTAATCCCTATAATCCTTGGCCAACTTACATACTAAGAATGTTACCTGAATAATCTTCGAGGATTAACTAATGACCATTGGCCCAAATTACAGTCGCCCGAATCGTTTCTGTCACAAGATATGAAGAATGAATTTTACACACAACATCTAAGCAGTTGTCACAACATTCTTTAAGAGATCGACATACAGAACTTCTGTGACCTCAGTCATAAACATTAAGAATCGCTCTCTCGAAAGTTCAAATTTTTACTATGCATTTATCATTTTTGATTTTTGGCTTCGACAGTACATTCTTGTTCTCTTTTGGTAAGATCGAACTCACGGTTTAAGTTGTTCCATTGTATGAACTATATATTTTTTTACAATCCGCCATTTGTCCACGCATAAACAGAGTTTTTTATTTTCTAATCCAAATTTAATTCTATTTTCAACACGTTTGCGAGCAAATAATACAGGATTTTGTAATATTTTCGTACTAGGCAATTTCCTGTTCGCATATTTATTCTAGAATGAATAAAATGATTCGTTATCTAATAAACGGTAGATTATATACCCTCAGTATTGCTAATTCGATCGTATGCCAGTTTATTTTTTAGTCGTCCACAATCCACGTGGTTTCTACAGACATATTTCGTCCAGCACATGAACAGTCTATCGCAAGCTAAGCATTTCGTTTTTCACAAATAAAGTTATTCACTGTGTCGGATAATGGTCGTTTTTTCGGTCCATGTTATAGCTACATAATTCTATACAAGGTACAAAACTCCATAATACAAGTGAACACCTCCGAATGAAGACACACTACTCTATTACATACATACCAGCGACAAAATCCCTTCTACTTCTGTTTTTCCACCTATATAAAATTTTGAAATTATCAAAAGTTCTTGATGCACGAAACTCGCTGGCGACGTATTTTGTTTACCCCACCTTTAGCTTATTAAGAGGTTTTACTGATTTTAACTTTATCAATTTTGACTAACTGATGATGATTATTATTGATTTCGACTTCTGATACGCAATGTTTTTTCATTAAGTTTGTCTCGTCTTGCGTTTTGAATCATAGTAAGTGTCATGCCCACCCTGAGTCGAATGTAGGAGGGCTTTGCTTTTTCGGTATTGTCGCAACATTCGATTCCTTTGACTAAGCTTTGTTCTTCTTTTGACTCTCTCTCTCGTATTTCCACTTCCTAGCCTTTCCTAGTCTAATCTTCCTTCTCTCTACTCTTTTCTTTTCTACTTTACTCAATTTCTCTTTCAGTTAAGTGATCTCGCAACTCGAATTCTGTTTGGCTATCCGTCCGCCATAGTTGAGTGCAGCGACTCTTTTAGTTTCTACCCACTTCATCCTAATAAAGAAGACAACGTTTCGATACTAAACATCCCTCTTATTTACAATTTATTGTTCGATTAATTTGACTACGTTTTCTGCAATTCATAGCGTGAATTCTTTTCTTTAATATTTTATATAAGTTCTTCATCTTTGTTAATCTTCTTGGCACATAGGAAAAAAATTGTTGCTTCGCAATTCTTTTCTGGGAGTAAAAGTGAGAATGTTACGTGCTCATAACATTTTCATTAAACCAGTCGTATTTATGACTGTACCGCGTATGCTCACTTTATTTCCATTTGTATTTCATGTATTCAAGTTAAAAAAGTGTCGATACACGAAACTCGCAGACAAGCGTGCTTTTTGTAAAGGAGCATTCGTATATTTTCAATAGTTAGGGGCATTTTCTTTGTTTGGTATTAGTTAGTCCTCTCCTGATTCCGGGATCTATTGAAGTATCCAATATAAAAGAAAATTATTTCCCTCACTCCCTAGGAGGAATTGTTTGTGCATCCTTGCTTACGCAAATAAATGAAAAAAATCATTATATATTATTATTATAATCTTGGTGGTGAAAATCCTACCCGCCGGAACATCTACCTGAAGGGTTGAAAAAGGGAAAGATAACGATCTAGTCGTACGAAGTATCACAGAAACGGTATTCAAAAGTCAGAGCGCAACAATTTATCTGTTTTCCTTTATTGTTCCGAAGTGTTACGATTTAATTCCGTTATTAGTCTACAATTTAATTCCATATTTAATTTTATGTCTTTAAATTGTACCGTATCAAACTTAGCTAGCATATCAGGCTTTTTTCCTTGCTTCAATTTTAATAATTCAACAGTTTAATAAACCAATAAATTATTGTATTCATACATGGTTAGAAATCAGTAATTTTTAATATTAATTTTTAATTTTACATACTCTCAACTCTTATCAAATACCTATAATTGTGATTTTTAATAATTTTTTTATCAGTCATATAAATTATTAAATAGAAGTTTAAATACAACGACAAATTATGTTAATGATAAATTTTAAAGAATCAAAATTATTATCGATTATGTTGTCTCAGTGAAGATGTGCTCTACCAGTGCATGAATTGGCGCTTCGTTTCAGGATCATAAGTAAAAAACCACGATCCGTCACATGTTATTATCCTTTTCAATAAGTTTGAGTCATTTTCAATGGCATTCAAAGTGTCAGTACAAACAATTATGCGAGTTTATTGTTGTTCAAAAGTGAGAACTCGAAGCACCATTTCAGCACACACGTTTGGCATGTTGGATGTTAGCATGGATTCTACTTAATCGACGGTTAGATCGAACCAGATTACCGATTTTTTCGATATTGTCATCCGCCTTTAACGTGGAAGGGCGACCCGGGCGTGCATCATCTTCAACGTCTTCTCGGCCATCTTGAAAACGCTTAAACCACTCAGAAACATGTGCACACGCGATAAACATTTATTGCCATACACTTCTTTCAATAAATTATAAGTTTCAGTAGCGGATTTTCCAAGTTTAATGTGCAACAATTCGTTGCTCTATTGTTACACTTAACATTTCGCAGGCGAAACAAAAAAAACAACTCTAACGCGAACGAAGGTTATGGCTATACTGACTTGTTTACAGAGTCGAGAGCCACTGCATTCGAAAGAAAAGGCTTCACGATAAATAGCTGACAGTCGTTTGCATTTAGCGCATGCGCACTTCTTCTGTACCAGCGTAAGTTCCGTTATTTAATAGCCAGACCTCGTATACACATATATTATATTCCATACAACGTAAACATTAGAATTTCATTTAATTCATCAAAGTAAATACATTTTTGTTATAACATTAACACAACTAAGCAGCTCGCGTCTTCGTAACATTGGCGAGTTAAAATGAGGTTTATTCCCACCTCATCAATATTAATTTCAATAAATAAATTAGTGCAAACGTAAGAATATATATATATATATATATATATATATATATATATATATATATATTAAATATGTATTCCTAACATTAATTTTTATTTATAGGAAAAGGTTAAAAAAAACTCCATATTTCAATGCACCTTGTTAATAATTCTACATCGTATGTGTGGCAACAAGCGTAAGTGTATTAACGCGTTAACTAAGGCGCGTAAGGCGATTTTACCACAAACAACACAACATTCTTGACGTAGAGTGCTAAAGAAACACATTCGTTTATCAATAATTGATTCAACAAAAAAGAAACATGGGATTCTTTGCAAAACTTGGAAAATTTTCGTTGCTTTTTATCAACTTTTTATTCACGGTAAGACAATTATTTCTTAATTTACATTAATATATAAAATGTTATTGGTTGGTTTTTGCAAAAATATCGTACAATAAGTTGGTATATTTTACAATCTAATATGTAATCACTTTTTGGATGAGCATGTTTTTTGTTATTATTAATTTCTTGTAATTTGTTGTTTTAAATCTCATAATGTGAGTTTCACATGTAATTTTAGACGCCGAACGAGTTAAGAAAAGTGTTGTTAAGATATTTATATTTTTTGTTGTACATGTAATTAAATAGACGCCATGTTATAAAAATGCCTAAAAGTTTAGACACCAACATCCAAAGCTTCCTAAACAGCTAGATTTTAAAAAGACAAAGTTTATAATTTTAACCCAATGATACTTGTCAAACAATTATTAAAAACAATAATTTTTAAGTCACAATTAAGGTTATCGCCTTGATGTATTGACACTATTATATTAAAGTACAAAAATAAAATTATACTTGTAGTGACTTTTTAAATTTTCAAAACGAATACTTCGTTGCATTTATGTTAATAAGCATCCTACACTTTTGCAAATAACCCCAGCCATAGATTTCTAACGAAATGTAATTGTTTTAGTAAACAAAACATATTTGTATTATTTTATACTTCTTACGATATACGTATGGTAAATATTTCCATCGCTTAAATTTATCGTACTTCTAATAGACGACGACACTAACGGAAGGACAAAATGAATATGTATAGGGGTATCGATATTTATTGCAGTTAGCCTGGAAAGTTTCTAATAGACAAAGTTGAATATGGTCGCTAAGATGTTTTATAATAACTTCTGTACATCCATAAGTTACAAGATGTTAAAGAAGAGTATTTTAGAACAAAGCTTGTCTTAGAAAAAACCATATTTTAAAAGAATTGAGTTTCGATTATTTACTAAATATTTATTTTGCAAACGATTATCAGACAAAGAAAATTTTGCCTGAGCACCATGAACTGAATCAGTGTGCGTCATTAGCCATTATTAAAAATTGAGTTACGAAACTTAAGAGAGGGAGATAAGATGCATCGCCAATTTCTATGACCATTCCAAAAAAAAAATTCAGCTGTCTATGATGTGATTTTCGGAGATTAACAAATTATACTCATTTTTCACATTTTCTACTAACGTATGTTTTGCATGATTCATAGGAAAAACGTCTCGGAAACTGACTAAAAGTGTGCTCTTTTTGCAAAACAATCTTCCTACCTGATTACACTGCTAAGAATTAATGAAATTGATTCCGAATTGATTAACCACCTATTCTCCGGATTTAACAAAAGTTAAACAAACATTTGTACTTAAAACTCAATAAACAAGTTAGTGTATAAGAGAGAAATCATATGTATCATTTAAAAATGGCGCTGTCTAATACTCTAAGGAGGACACCGATCTACCTACATGCCAATGAATTTGTTGATTTGTTTGCCTAGCATGCATACTGTATATGTATTTGTATTGATTTTTGTTTCAGTTGTTTTACTTTTATACATTACTTTTATTTAGCATTTATTTTTATATATCTATTGCACACATGTCCAAACTAGGTTTTATAATTTTGCATTTTCTTGTTATTGGGCTACTATCCTGTTGGAAATAAAGGTCATTATTATTATTATTAAAAGTGGTTCGCAGACTAAAATAAAAGCTTGAAATTACACCATGAACGTTCCGCTACATATATTGAGTTAAAATAAAATTATTGTGACGTTTTACATTGTAGACCGAGTACTTACCAATAACTCTTCGTATTATAATTATAAAAAAAGGAATTGGAATAGGTTAAATATTACAAGTAAATTTAAATTGGATTTAAAACTGGGTAAAAAAATTAAAATGCAATTAGACCATATAAAAATTTAGAAAAAAATAACGACTCTAATGCCTTAGAATTGGTAATCATTTAAAATTTTGAATTCGTATTATAAAATATTGTCCATCGCTCTGTTAATTTTAAATTAGAATTTGTTCATATGCCACTATATGCAAAGTAAGTATTATCACTGGTTTAGTTAAATAAACCACAAAATATCCGGTCTGCGATATATGTACATATGTGTGTATGTGTATATAATCCACACATAAATGCACACGTCTGCATATGTGTGTGTGTGTATATACATGCGTGTATTTGTGATAAAACAAAACCGTTGTAAAGAAAATCAATAAAATATACCACATATGACAGTGTTTAAAATAATTTCAAATCCAATTAAACAATAGTAAAATTCAATTTATAAAACTAATGTATAAAGTTAAGAAACGTTTAGGCATTGTTAATATTCACAATAATCACGTCATTGTGACAATGGATGGAGCTTTATATCCACCAAGAAAGTGTTGTAGAGATATCTTATTTACAATGACAGTAAAATATCGAAAAGCAACAACTGTATCATAGGGAGAACAAGAAAAAACTCATAAAATGCTTAGGTTTCCATAATCAGTACCATTTCCTTTAATATGTGCCTTATGGTAATTTTTTTATTTTTTCTGTCAGTACTAGGTCTATTAAAATGAACTTTCGCATTTGAAGAAAAAAAATTGTAATTAGTAACAACGGTGCCATTTCACGAAATATTAATTTTCAATAGTTTCTCTTAACTAAGAGAAGCGCTTAATTATTTAGTCTGTCGCAGAGAAAATCGAACTTTTTTGATATAGTAATTCTTAGTAGCGCCATTTCAACAATGTTATATCAAAATATCATTTGCATCATTAAAAGCAGAGAAATTGCGCATAAGGTAACAGTGTGTATTTGGCATTAATTAAAAAATGAATTTTTTACAAAGCAAATATCAATATCTATTATAAACTCGGTAAATCGTTTACTGAAAAGTTTAAGTTGATGAAACAAGTGTATGGTGATGCGTGTTTAGCATGTACGAGTGTGTGTATGAGTGGTATAAACGATTTAAAGACGGTCGTACGGACATAAATGACGACGAACATCCTGGTGCAAAAAAATCTGTGGTTGTGGAAAGAACATCGAACTTGTGCCGTGAAATCCCTCATTGCGATGCGTGGGAATGGAATTAAATACTATATTTCCAAAGATTTAATTCATCGCATTTTGACACAGAATTTCGAACTGAGAAAGGTTTGTGCTAGGTTTCTACCACCCAAGCTAACTGCATTCAACATTGCACAGACTTGATTAACTTCAGATATTCTCTTGTAACTGGCGATAACACGTTGTGTGTTTAATATGATCCAGCGACCAAGTGTCAAAGCTCTAAATTGAAGCATCCAGTGGTGAGAAAGACCGAGAAAAGTTTATACCACACAAGGTAACTGAATTCAACATTGTAAAGACTTGATTAAAAACTCGGAAAACTGCAGATATTCTATTGTAACTGGCGATGAGATGTGGTGTTTTCAATGTGATCTAGAGACCAAATGTCAAAGCTCTGAATGGAAGCATCCATGCGAAGAAAGACCGAAAGAAGCCGTTTTGAGAAGTGAAAAGTGAAAACAATGTTGATTTGTTTTTATGATTCGAAAGGCGTAATGTACAAACAGTTTGTACCAGCGAGTCAAGCAGTCAATGTTGTATATTATCTTAGTGTTATGAAGAGTCTTTTGGCGCGTATTCAATGGCATTTTAACCATCAACCATTCACCGTATTCACCGAATTTGCCCCCTGCGATTTTCATCTATTTTCCAAACTACATTTGCCGATGAAAGGACAGCGTTATACCCACGTCGAAGCCATTAAAACGCCGTCGACAGCGATCTTGAAGGACATTTCTAAAGATGAAATGTATTCGACATATTAGTTGACTGTACGAAACGTTGTCTTGAAGCCGAAAGCGACTGCTTTGAAAAAAATAAATGTTGTTTGCCAAAATAGGAAGCTTTTGTTTTTATTTTAAAAAAGTTCAGTTTTCTCTGCGACAGACTGTGTATATATATATACAATATACAATGGTGATTTAACTTGAAACGAGACACTAAATAAGACAAAATAATCATTTTCCTTTATTATTTATTTAACGTACTCACTATTTGTTACACATATTTGGTCCAATTATCTAAAAATAACTGAACTTACTATACTCATCAATCATTTTCGAATAAAAAGTTCTAGTCATAAAACCAAAAACTTTTCTAAACAAAGATACGTCGGTAAACAAATGAAAAATTTAAAATACCAAAGAATATTTTAATTAACGTTACTTTAATTTTTATAATATATTTAAAAATTTTTAAATGATCTTAATATAACAATGCTTTAACATTTACAGAAGTTTTGTCCAACATGTTAATATAAACATCTCTTTTAAGTTAATAGGATGCACTCTGATTGGTTTTGGAATATGGTTAACATATGCTTATGAACATACGGATATAAAATTGGCGTATGTGGCGCATAATATTACATTTATTCACACAACATTAATAGTAATAGGAACTCTAATAACCGTTATATCTTGTCTTGGATTCTGGGGAGCTTGTAAAGAAAATACTTGGATTTTAAAAACCGTAAGTATTAGTATATATAAACAAGCATGTGACTTAATCATTGTTTTATAGTACGCATGGGATCTTACTGTTCATCCTATTTTTTAAAATGTGGGGTGCCATTTTATTATCGCAATCAGTTCCTATCGCCAAAGTGCAGAGATATCCGAAATGTCAGAATTAATAATAGTTCAGACAAATGGATTAAATAATGGAGATACTTTATTAGTTAATACCATACAAACCAAGAAGTAATGCAATGTATTGCTATTAATGGAAATTGAACTTCTACAATAAGTAGCTACAATATAAATCAGACACAAAGTCTCACTCTCATATAGTTTCGAGAAAAAAATAATACAAAGGGTTCTAGGAAACTTTTTCAATACAGCTTTGCTTATTTAATTTTTTTAAAGTAATTTCCTCTACACCAATACACCTCTCCATCCTCCGAAACCAATCTTTAAACCAGTTCTGCCAAGTTTCACTAGGGAGTAAAGCACACTCGTTTTCCCAAGCCCCCAGAAGGGCCTCATCACTGGAAAACCGCCTCCTTTTTAGCTTAATTTTTACATGCGGGAATAGTGCAAAATCCAAAGCAAGATCTGGACTGTTGGGCGGGTGTTCGAGAAGTTTTAAACCCGTAGTGGTCAAATATTCGGTGTAACTTTGGCGCGGTGAGCTGGAGCATTAGCGTGATGGAGAAACCAGGTGTCCATTTTGACTTTGACCGCAGGTTCTTCATTGATCCAATGACTTTAAGCAGGCACTGTTCAGTATACCACTTGTGACTCGTCTTCTTCGTCACAATTCCACTTGATATGGAAAATACAGCTACCATTTTCTTCTTTACAGATCGGGATTTTCTACATTAATGGGTGTGTCCTCATCATCAAAGTCCTAAACTTTGTTTTGAGCTTTGGTCGGCACTTCGTAATAGTACAGCCAAGTCTCGTCACCTGTCACGATGTTGTTCACATACCGAGATTGTCCTTTATTAAACTTTTTAGCATCTCCCGGTACCGAGTCACACGTCGTGTCATCTGCTCTTCAGTCAGTCGATGTGGCACCCAGAGAGAACAAAGTTTCTTCACGTGCAAATGATCATGCAGAATCGAACGAATTGCTGGAGCATTTAGGCCTGAAGTACCCTCTATCTGTTGAATAGGTCACTCGCCTGTCCTCTCCAAGCATTTTCCTCACAGTAGTAACGTTTTCCTACTTAACTGACGTTTCTGGCCTTCCCGGCCTTCAGCATCCTCCACAGTTAAATTTCCCCTTTGGATTTTCTACCACCGGAATATCGTTGTGCGATGTGGAAAAACATCACCTAGTGCAGTAGTCATTTCTTCGAAACACTGGTCTATGTTTAAACCACGCCCGAAGTTATAACGCAAAACTGACCTTATCTCATGTCGTGACCACAATGCCATCGCAAGCACTTTATACTCTCACTGCTAATGAATAACAACGCCCATCAACATGGCGCGGCGGCTACTATGCTCGTATGAACACGTCTCAACATGCAGCAATAAGCAGCTTCCTATGATTAATTGTTGCGTCATGTTGCAAAACTTTCCTAGTACCCTTTGTATACATCTGACGTATAAATCTTGGTCACTTTAAATATTCCAATTATATTCTGATCCGTTCCTATAAAAAAAGTTTGTAAGCTATAAATTTTAATAAATGAGGTGTAGATATAGTTTTTATTAATTATAATGAATAAGGTATGAAATTATTAAATTCTAATGTAATTTGACTTCTGAAACTTTTAAAGTCAAAAAATATTATTTAGTTAATATTCCATTTGTAAACAACAAACATAATAAAGTAAGTGGAATACTCAGAGTAGCCAATTATGCACGTGATCCATCCTAAAATTTGATATTGCCAACCCCGGACAGTTGTGTTGGATCACGTTATAAATGATTCGCAAAATTATCATTGACATGTGCTTTATTTTCTATCAAGAGTTGAATTTCTTTTTGGTCGAAAAGCATTCTTGTATTATATATTGACAGCAATATAACATTTAAAAATAAATATTCAAAATAATACGTTTTAGTTTAGGTGCTGTGGTTATGAAGGCCCGGAAACTATTAAATTCGAAAATGGGACGTATCCTTGGAGCTGTTGTGGTAGTGAACTTCCTTGCTTTGAACCAGTGTATAATGAAGGATGTGTCTCAAGGATAACAAAAGTGATGTCACCAATATTAGTTAAAGCAGTTATTATATATTACTCTCTACTAGCAATACAAGTAAGTTTTGACTAATATAACTAACATTCAAAAGCTAGGTATGAACAATTACCCCATTATAATAAAACATGTTCATAATTCATACAATATGAGACGTGCTTTTTAAGTAAGTACCGTTTTTAAAATGGCCGCTTCCGCACTGCGATCGTCTTTCCGCGAATATACGCCAAG
>JAVIWB010006786.1:0-12545 GCA_031893035.1 Dermolepida albohirtum
GCGCAGCAGAACACAAAAATGCCCGTAGGGATTTGGCGCATGGATTCGAATAAGGGTTGAGGGTGGTGACTATCGGGGATTGATAAAACCTCACGGTTCTATTGCCTATATGAAGTGCTTTTCTGGATGAGAAAGAAAAAGTCGGACAGTCAGTCTATTGTTCGGCGGACGCTTTTGACCGTAATATTCCGAAAAGGCTCGACCGTGTTCAGCCACGAGGCCGAGGTCGGCGTAAAGTGCATGTGGAAACGAGGATGCTTCTCGAGCGCCGTGCCGAGACTCGCGTGCGCGTGGGTGGCGCGAATGGCGAACGCGAGACAGGCAACTGCATCGCCGCGCTGTTCCGGCACGACACGAGCCGCGAACTCGACTCTCATTTGCACACGCACTGCGTGATGATCAACGCCACCTACGATTCCGTGGAAGACCGGTGGAAGGCGCTTCATGCGACGGGCATGTGTTAATATTTTCAAAAATAATGATAAGCATTGATAATTATGGAATGGTGATGAGATGTTTTACTCAAAACGGGAAAAACAATAAAATCATAGCGAACACGTCGTAGTTTTCCATAAGTGGCCAAGTCTGGCCTCTCTGCATCTGCCACACCCTCGTCCGCCGCGATCCAAGGACAGGCTTAGAGGGAGCTGCGGCGCATTACGCTTTGCTCTCATTTGTTCATCCAGAAATTCATTCATATGCTCGGGTAACGCAAAAACTGCCGGTTTTTTAAAAAAAATCTCCGGCTTCCTAATACTTTTGCCCAAACTGCTTGCCTCCGCTGGCAGTTATGCGGCGCAATACGACGCGACAATTGAATTGCTGCAACCCACCTCAAAACTAAACACGCCAACGCACCCATGCTTACACGCCGCACCTTTCTCGCTCGCACCGCAACCATCGCCGCCGCCGGACTTGTCTCCACGCGCGCTCTCGCCGACACGCTCGCAAAAACCGCCACAAAAGCCCCAACGCCCTCTGCAGCCGTGAATCCAAACAATCGCTACCAATTCGGTCTCGCCGATGTTTACCTCTATAAGCGCCAGACCCCCGGCGCACTCGACACCGCCCGCAAAGCCGGTGCCGACGGTGTCGAGACGGATATGGGCTCGCTCAGCCAGAACCCCACATTCCAAAGCAATCTCGCCAAATCCGAATTCCGCGAAGCCTATCTCGCAAAAGCCAGGGAACTCGGCCTCGCCATCAGCTCGATCGGCGCGAGCGGCTTCTTCGCGCAATCCTTCGCCGAACGCGAAAGCTACGAACAACCCATCATCGACAGCATCGATACCGCTGTGCTCATGGGAACCAAAGTCGTGTTCCTCCCGTTCGGCGTTCCCGGCAACATCGCGCTGCCCGAAAAAGCGCACTTGCGCCCGGCCATCGTGTCCCGCCTCAAAAAAGTCGCCCCCTATGCCGAGAAAAAAGGCATCACCATTGGCATCGAAACCCAGCTCCCTGCCGCCGAGGAAGTGAAATTGCTCAATGAAATCGGCTCCCCCGCCGTGCGCAGCTATTTCAACTTCGCGCATCCGGTGACACACAAACGCGATGTCTGCGCCGAAATCCGCACGCTCGGCAAGGACCGCATCTGCCAGATCCACTGTACCTGCGAGGACGGCCACTGGCTCAAGGACCAACCCGGCATCGACGTCCCTGCGGTGAAAAAAAACCTCGATGAAATCGGCTGGAGCGGCTGGCTCGTTCTGGAACGCTCCCGCACCCAAGGCGGCTCAAAAAACGTCCTTATGAATCTCAACGCTAACCTGCCGTATCTCCGCGGCATCTTCAATGCGTGAACGATCCCGGCGGTGCCCGCCTGTCGCGCACGGCAAAACAATCATTAGACTTGTTCGCTAACCCCTGTTAACATAGAAACAGGCATGGAAAATGAAGCACACACAAAGATAATCAATCCAATCCTATTCAAGAGATTATACGGTGTAAAACCCGCGACATTTAAAAAGATGAGGCAGGTATTGCAAAAAGCGTTCGACAAATTGCATGTGAAGGGAGGGAAACCGCCCAAACTGGCGGTGGAGGACAAATTATATGCGACATTGAAATATCTGCGCGAATATCGCACGATGGAAAGCATCGGCGCGGATTATGGTGTTGGGAAAAGCGCGATTTGTGAGGCGATACAATGGGTGGAAGACACCCTGGCCCAGGACAAGACCTTCCAATTGCCCAGAAAGAAGGTGCTCAAAAAGAAGCCCGCGAACATAAAATACATTGTAGTGGATGTGACCGAAAGTCCGATAAACCGGCCAAAAAAAACCAAAGAGAGTGGTATTCCGGGAAAAAGAAGCGTCATACGATAAAAACGCAGGTGATCATAGAGCGGGAAAGCATGAGAATCATAGATGTGCAGGAGGCGCGGGGAAGCAAACACGACTTCAAAATTTACAAGGAAAGCATTGGGGCTTGCGTGCATAAATCCATCCAAATAGAAGCGGATCTGGGTTATCTCGGGATAGAGAAATTGCATCCGAACAGCCGAATGCCAAAAAAATCAAGCAAGTGCCATAAACTGAATCTCAAAGAAAAAGAGTATAACAGGCGCCTTTCCCGAAAGAGAGTGGTGATCGAACATGTGAATGCAAAGATAAAAACATTCAAAATCATGGCTTATCCTTACCGAAACCATTGTAGAAGGCATCTATTAAGAATGTCTCTTATTTGTGGCATCATCAATTTCGAATTGCAAGTTTCATGTGGTTAGCGAACAAGTCTATTACTTTTCTCGCACTGAAATTATAGTGCCGTAACGAACGCGCAATACCATCGATTTCAGGGAACCATCAGCTACCCGGGTGCGCATCGTGATGGTATCATTGGTCACTTTGTAGTCGAACAGCTTGTCATTCATGGAAACCAGCCGGTGCGATTTCACCCAATCAATAATCGCAGGTAAGGGGCGTTGTGTTTCCGCCCATGCATAGCGGCGCCTGCTACCCTTGAATGCGGCAGCTGAAAGCAACCTGACAGAATCGTATTCGAAGCTGGCAAGTTCAAGATGATTTGAATGCATGATGCCGACAATGCGCTGCTGCATATCGGTGCGAATGACAAATCGCTCGCCGGATGTTTCGATCACAGTTTCATTATCTGAAACTTGAGTGGATTCAAAAAACAGCATGCCATTCACTCGCAGTTCATGAATGTCCCTGCCCTTTGAAAGGACGGCAACCTTGACTCCGGATGGAAGAATAAACCAAGCAAGGGAGCCATTTTCATAGCAAAAGGTGAAATATCCCGAATGGACTATGCACCATGCAAAAGAGTTGCCCGCAACCCATGCCGTGGTGTCGCGATGTGAATACACCCTATGCGGTTCTGAACAAACAAGCACGCGGACCTCCGCGGGCAACTTGGACGTCAATGCGCAGTGCCGTCGATTTTCCTCAATTTCATTTCGGAGCCGCACGGTTTTTCCCAAATAAGGGAATCGCGGTCATGCGGGGCGATGGATGTTGTAAGTGGACGCAGGGTAATCTCACTCCGGGAATAACCATAATAACCTGTTTTCAGCTCGTGCTCAGCCCGGATTGCAATGCTCGTATTATCATCGAGATTCACACGGCCAATTGGAATGGAGAGCGCCAGATCGCCATCCGAACGAAGCTCGTTCAAAGTGATCAGGAAACCCGGGGCGAACGGGTTTGCATAAAGCGCACGCATGTCCATTGCGGCCAAAATGAAAATCAGAAGAAGACAGCTTGCGAAGTTCATACAGTGCAAAAATCAATGCCAGAAGCCTGCCCATTCCGCAAAAAATGTTTCGGCACAACGCTGGATATCAAGTCCATAATCAGGGGTGGCGCTGATCGGAACGTCATTGTTCTGGCAGTAACGCTGCCAGAGTTCATTGACGCCTGCTTCGTCGATGGCTGGAAGAATGACGCGCGTCTCCGCCGACTCCGGCAGCTTGTCGGGCGGCACGGACGGATGGATGATCAGGAGCCTTTGCAATGGCGGGATGTTTCGCACTGCGGAAGACGAGATGGAGGGGCCGAACGCAATACAAGCGGTTGTCGTCGCCGGCAATCGAGGTGCATTCCCAAAAATGGAAAGCAACAAACATTTGTCCATTGAATGGCACCTGCGGAATCATTTGACGGAGCGTCTGTCCATAAACCTGTCCGAGAATTTTCTTATCTACCAGAATGACCGTGTTCGACGGATGAACTGCGGCGCGGGCCGGTATCCGGTCAAGCGCAATGACATCTTGATTGACGAAAGACACAAGAAGATTGGAGGGTGGCGGAGGAATGAGCAGCAACAGGACAATTGTACATACAGCCCCGGCTGCTCCTGCAAGAAAAATCCTTGGTTTATATATTCGCCTTGATAAATAAATACTCGCGGCAGCAATGCCGACGGTCATTGCCGTCAGCGCGCAGGAATGGCGATACGAAGTCACCCAAGAGACTGCCGCAAAGATGACAAAGCTCAAGTAAGCCATGCGGGCGAGGCCGCCCTGCATAATCGGCAGATTTTTTTGAAGAAAGGGCGCCAGAAGAATGGAGTAAACAGAGGCCAGCACAAAAAATAATACAGGCAACCCGAGCTCCATGCCCGTTTGCAGGTATTCGTTTTAAAGACCTGTATAAAGATAACGCAGATTTTGCGGCTCGAACCACTGGCTGTAATAATGCCCCGACCAGCCCCAGCCAACGCCGGTCAGCGGATTCAACAACAATAAAGGTCGTGTATTTTTGAGGATTTCGACGCGGCTGTGAAGCGATCCATCCGTAAACGCGACGGCTTTGGAGAATCGTCCGACAAATCCGGTTGCGACCAGAAAGATTCCAAGCAGGCACATGGTCACGCCACCACGCAAGGCGAGGCGCCGGGCCTGCGGGAATTCTCCGGCGCGAAACACAAATGCGATTTCAACGGCACAGGCGCACAGCAGGGCCATCATCGGGCCGCGCGAGCCGGTGAGCGCCAGCAAATACAGCAGACCGGTTTCGAGAGTCAGGGAAGCGGTGGTCACTATTCTCGCGGCCACATTCGCAAAAGGATGGGCTGTGTAACGTATCCAGACTATGACCACGGCCAAAAAGATGCCTGCGTGAATCGGCGATTCGAAGCCGAGCAAAAGTCGGTGCGAACGATCAAAGGCAAACCATGCGCCCACAGTGTCCACGATAGTGATGCCCCCGGTTTTGACCGAAACGCGGCCAGTGCAACTTCATAGGTTTTTGTATTCCTCGGCAGTCACCAGTCGAGGTGATGGTTGTCCGCAATCCCAAATCGCAAAATCAAACCAGCCCTCCACTTGCAAATTGACATTAGGCAAGGATGTTGTTTGCAGATTTTCCATCCCGATAAACACGACGCGTCTGTCCGGAGAAAAAGGGTTCATCGCCACGGAATAAGCCAGCAAACTGGCGCCTCTCCACATGCGCCCATCTATCGCAACTTTTCCTGCATCAAGCGAAGGCATAAACTTCCCGATGATAGCGGCCTCCGCGATCTCTCCCCAAGCCGAGTTTTGCCGCGCATTACCTATCAAAACCAAATTGTTGCCCGTGAGCATCTCTTCATCCACTTCGCTGTCGCGCATGACCGTGCATTCGGCGAAGTTCATTTTCGCCCAGGTCGCCTGAAACGCCTCGGCTATCGCGGACGCCGTAGCGTTCTCCACGCCGGTTCCGCCAGTTCCAACGACGACTACAAACGGCGTCTCAAACGCCCGCAAGACCGGCCCTGTTGCATTATGCTTTTTATAAATCAATCCGCACGGTTCGCCACCGGCATCCTCACGCCTCTGGCTTGCGCACCACTTGAAAATGGTGGCATATTCATTGGTTGCGCCAAACTCAGGCCTGAAAAAATGATCCTCCACCGGCACACCCGCCTGTTTCGCTTCACGGCGGAATTGCGCCGTATGCGCAATCTCGCCGTGACCGGGCGCCGCGATCCCGTCATGATGCAGGTAGATTTTCGGCGCATCCCTTCCCTGTTCGAGCAGCAACGGCACGGGATCGGTTTTGGTCGTCCAGCGTTCCAAGTCAGGACAATTCAGATACCTTGACTCTGAAATACCCGGATTGGTCCCGTGAAACAGGGCTTTGTAGAATACAAGCCCTGCATATTGCCTGGGCGCATCCGCAGCCATCATTCCGATTGTCACGCCGGCCCCGCATGCGCCCAGGAGTGTCAGGTGCCGCTTGTCTATATTGTAATGTGATAATACATTGTCAATCGTTGCCCTGTAATACGCCAATTCATTGGGAGCCTCCATTGGCATGGAAGCATATCCCATCCACAGGACTGCCACGCCGAGTTTTTCCGCGATATTGCCAAGCTCTCTTAAATTCAAGTGTGCTGCCACGGTAGGGCTGTCGTAAAATGGGCGGGGTGTATATGGGGTGGCTGGCACCATTACTATCAGCGGAATACCCTCGCCGTCCGAATCGTGAACGCCGGGTATGTACAGTTGATAACATCCGGATATTCCGGTTGCAGTTGAGGCAAACGCCCGCAATTGCAGGCCCTTGATTCCTCGCAGGTCGGAATTGCCTAGTTTCAACGCATCCTCGACTGCAAGCAATTGCCCCAATACTGAAATCACTTTAAGCTGCCAGTTGATATCTGCCGGCTTCACATTTTCCGGCTTCATGAGCGTCTTCATGCGCCGGTCTAGCAATTCGACCTGCATCGCACTGTTCCCTCGAAGGCTGGACATTGTAAGCAGCCGACGCCTGAGCTGACTGTAAGGAATATTCGGATCGCCTACGCAAAACAATTCATGAAACGCCTTTCCGCCCATCTCCATGTCCAGTGCATACAGGCCCGGTGCAAACCGGATTTCAGCCGAGGGGCGCGCGCCATCAGCCGCCTTGAACAAGACAGTCCGGGCTTGCCCGTCGACCCCGTCCGCAAGCCCGCCGTCGCCAGCTTCCAGCAAACGCACTTCCCCGTGCAACGCAAGCTCCAGCCCGGCTCCAAACGACAGCGAAAGCGCGTCTTGCTGCCCGATGATTGTCTTATAGATAAATGAATCCCATTCGACGGCTATTGTCGACAGCCCCGTGTCGAGATCGGGAACCTCCAGGAACGAAAAGGTTGCCTGTCCTTTGCGGGTGATCATTCGTACGACAACAAGGTTATCCCCTTTTTTGAGATCGAGGCGTATCACATGCTGGATTCGGTCCCGCCCGCTCCGGCTGCGCGCGCTCCAGTCTTGCAACTCGCCGTTCACGTACACCGCCATTCCCGCGGAATTGCGCACCAGCATATACCGGATTTCAGCATTTTCAGTGTGGAGCACTTGGGTCGCGTAATAATCACCAATGCCCTGCGCGTCCGTCATGTGCAGTGCTCTGATTTAGAGCGTCTAACAAAAAGGATTGAAAGAGAGCATGGAAGGGTATGAAACCGAGGCATGGCCAAAGCACTGTTGAGCGACGAACTATGGGAAGAGATCAAGCCGCTGCTGCCCGCGCCAAAGGCGCGGCGCAAACGCAATCCCGGGCGAAAGCCGATAGGAGACCGGGAAGCGCTTGCGGGGATTATCTTCATACTGAAGACGGGCATGGGATGGGAGGACCTGCCGCAGGAGCTTGGTTGCGGCAGCGGGATGACCTGCTGGCGGCGGATGCGCGACTGGCTGGCGGCAGGCGTGTGGGATCGGCTGGCGCTCGCGCTGCTCGAAAGGCTGGATGGGGCGGGCAAGATAGACTGGTCAAGAGTGGCGGTCGATTCGAGCAGCGTGCGTGCTGTTTTTGGGGGAGCCAGACGGGGCCAAGTCCGGTTGACCGGGCGAAGCCGGGCAGCAAGCACCACGTCCTGACCGACGCCAAGGGCGTGCCGCTGGCCACCAGCCTGTCGGCGGCCAACCGGCACGACAGTGGCTATCTTTTTGCGCTGCTTGCCGCGTTGCCCGGGTGCCTGCGCCGCAAGATCCTCAGCGTGTATGCCGACCGCGCCTACGACAGCGCCGCTTTCCGCAATCGCCTCAAAACCGAGGGCATTGAGCCGTTCCTTGCCAAACGCGGCACCTCGCATGGCAGCGGCCTGGGCGCCAGGCGCTGGGTTGTCGAGCGCACCATCGCGTGGCTTCACCAGTTTCGTCGCCTGCGAATACGCTATGAGCGGCATGGTTATATGCATCGCGCCTTTCTTTCGCTTGCCGCTTCCATCATCATGTCTCGCTTCCTCTAAATATCCATTTTGTTAGGCGCTCTAAGGTTCCTCCAATATTTTCATGCGCCGCCAGTCAATTTCGTGTCTAAACAACACCATCCCGCTCCATGAAGCCCGCCCCGTTCCTCATCGCAGCCTCGCTTTTCTGCAACGCCAGCCTTGCGACCATATGCATTTGCCAATACGCGAAAGCGTCCGCGCCCGCTTCTTCAAAAACATCCTCGGTCGTCGCTGGCGCGGCAGCGACACAAACTCGCACGCAAGCCAGCTTCGACACCACCGATGCCAGCCTCGTCGCGCAACTTCGCTCCGAAGGTTTTCCGCCCGACATCATACGCATCATCATTGCGGACAAAATCGACAAGGAATACGCCACCGGCCGCAAAGCGCTCTTGCCGCCGCCCAAACCCTTTTGGGATGCCGCTTTTACCATCAACCCCGACAACCAAACGCCCGCCCCCGAATATCGCGCCATGCTCCGCGCGCTCGACAAAGAACGACTCGATACCCTGCGCGCCTTGCTCGGCGAAGATGCCATCGACAATTCCGATCGCGCAAAACGCCACCGCACCATGTGCTACGGCAATCCTTCCGATGCCAAAATCGCACAGGTTGATGCCATCAACCAAGACTACGGCAACCTTCGCGCCAGGCTTCGCGACGAGATGAATAACGTCCAGTTCCCCGGCGACAAGGAACAGCTCGCCCTCCTTGACACAGAGCACCGCGCCGACCTCGCAAAAATGCTCACGCCCGACGAACTCTACGACTACGACCTGCGCCACAGTCCCACCGCTAACAAGGTCAGGTTCCAACTCTCGCATTTCGACCCCACCGAGGAAGAATACAAAAACCTCTACGCCGTCGAGCAACTCTGCGAGCAACAATCCGCCAACGACGCGCCCACATCCGAACAAACCCGCGCCCTGCGAGAAGACATGGTCAAGGCCATCCTCTCCCCAGAACGTTTCGATGACTACATCGTAAAAACCGCAGACGCATATTCGTATGTGAACTTTATGGTGAGAGAGCACAATCTGCCCGCGACAACAGGTGCCTTCGTTATCAACACCCAACGCGATATCACCAACCGCGCCGATGCCATCCGCCGCGACAACACGCTCACACCCGCCAAACGCAGTGCGCGGCTCGCCGCGCTCGCGCAGGAAGCCAAAGCCAAGCTCCAGTCCGCGCTTGGCGAAAACGCCTACGCCGACTACACGCGCGAGAGAGCGGGCAGTTGGATTGGAAAACTTGCTGCTCCATCCGCTCCAAAAGAAGCCACCAAATAATATATGACTTCTCGACACCGCGCGCCGCCACACCATCCCCGCCTCCGCCATGAAAAAATCCACCCCTTTGCTAGTCCTCTCCCTCGCCGCCAACATCGCGCTCGGCGCATACATTCTGCTTTCTCCCGCTGCCAGCCCCGCTTCGCGCAAGCCCGCAAAGCAGCCCGCCATTCAAAACCCGCGCACTCTCTGGAGCACCATCCAGACCAACGACTATGCCCAGTTCTACAAAAATTTCCTCGCCGCCGGCTTCCCGCCCGACATCACGCGAAAGATTGTCCATGAAAAAGTGCTCGCCATTCACACAAACAGAATAACGGCCCTGATCACTGGCGATGTGGTTCTTCCCTATTGGAAATTGCCCCGCCTCGATTCACGGACTCCGGAAACACGCGCTGCTCTCTCGAAGCAATCCGAGGAACACACCGCTTTGCTTAAAAAAATCTTCGGCGACGACTACCAAAGCGCCGCGACCAATGACGCGGACATGGACCATTTGCGCCTGCGCTATGGCGATGTCCCCGACGAAAAAATAATCGCAGCGCAAAAAATCCAGAAAAACTACCGGCAAGCCCTCATCGACATCGATCATGCCGCTTCCAAAACACCCGAGGGACTCGCAGCCGCTCGCAAACTCGCGGCAGCCGCATCAGCCGCTCATAGCGCCGCCATGGAAAAACTCTTCACACCCGAGGAACTTTACGAGCAGGAACTGCGCATCGGCCCCGGAGCATACCGGCTCCGCCAGAATTCACGTTTTCTAAACCTGTCCGAAGCCGAATTTCGCGCGCTCTATCCCGCCTACAAAGCCGAGTCATACGCTTTCCACCAATACGCCTCCCAGACAAATGCAAACAAAGATCCGATGGCACAATCCTCCGCATCCGAATCCAGCGCCAATTATGCTGGATTCGAGGAAACTCGCGAAGCCCAAATCCGCTCAATCCTCAGCGAAGACCGTTACGCCGACTATCTGCAAGCCAGTGACCCGGCGCAGAGAAAGCTGAACTCCATTGTTCAGCGACTCGCTCTCCCCATCTCCGCCGCCCGCGAAGTCGTCTCCGTGCAAAACGACATCATACAACGCGCCGCCACCATCAACGCCGACACCACGCTCACCGCCGACGAGCTCGTCGCGCACTACGCCGCGCTCGCGCAGGAAGCCGGGACTCGCATCACCGAAACCCTCGGCCCGCGCGGCTACGCCGCCTATCGTGAAAACAGCAGAAACTGGCTGCAATCACTCGAATCCGGCAAGTCGCCGCAGAGATAGATTTCGGCTCCAGGCATTTCATGCGCCACACAATTATTTCCGCCATGCTCACACAACACTCCAAACGCATCCTGACAACGCTTGCGACAACGCTGGCTTTTCTTGCCACGCTTGATTCCGCCGAAGCCCAGCCACGCGCACGCACCTCGTTCAACAAGGATTGGCTCTTCCAAAAAGACGATCCAAGCCAGGCAGGCGAGTCACTGCGCTACGAACGCGTGCGCCGATGGATCATCATCACCGGCGACGATTTGCTGAATCATCCGCCCGAACGCATGCCGCCTCCATCCCCAAATCCAGCCGGGACTTTCTATGCTCGTCCCGACTTCGACGATTCCGGCTGGCGCAAGCTCAATCTCCCTCATGATTGGGGCATCGAAGGGCCGTTCGATCAGGATTTGCCGGGAGAAACAGGCAAGCTCCCCTGGGCTGGTGTGGGCTGGTATCGCAAACATTTCAAGCTCTCGGCGGGCGACGCAGCCGACATCGCCAATTCGGGCGCGCGCCTCTACCTCGAAATCGACGGCGCGATGGCATATGCCGTTGTGTGGCTCAACGGACGCCTCGTCGGCGGCTGGCCCTACGGTTACTCGTCGTGGCGCGTTGATCTCACACCGCATCTGAAAACAGATGCAAATGCCGCCAACGTCCTGGCGATTCGCCTCGACAATCCCCGCGAGTCCTCGCGCTGGTATCCCGGCAGCGGCATTTATCGCAACGTCTGGCTTCTCAAGACCGCGCCGCTCGCCGTTGCGCAATGGGGCGTGTTCATCACCACGCCCTCCGTCACAAAGGAACACGCGCTCGTCGATGTCGCTGTCACGCTCGACAACAAAACCGGCGCGCCCGTCGAAGCGCAGGTCGGCGTGCGCATTTTCGCCGCCGACGAAAACGGCGCCCCGTCCGGCGCACCCGTTGCCGCGAACGAACCCACTACATCCCGCGCCAAAATCCTCATTCCTGCAGGCCGCCAGGCGAACCACGCGCTCACGCTCGCCGTTTCAACACCCCGCCTCTGGAGCCTCGCTCAACGCAATCGTTACGTTGCCGAAATCACCGTCACAAACCTTGCCACTGGCGCAGTCGTTGACCGCGTGCTCACACCCTTCGGCATCCGCACCATCGCGCACACGCCGGACGACGGCTTCCTCCTCAATGGTGAACGCATCCCGATTCGCGGCGTCTGCCAGCATCACGATCTGGGCGCGCTCGGGACGGCCATCAACACGCGCGCCCTCGAACGCCAGCTTCAAATTCTGCAGGCGATGGGATGCAACGCCATTCGCACCGCCCACAACCCGCCCGCGCCCGAGCTTCTCGAACTTTGCGACCGCATGGGATTCCTCGTGATGGACGAACTGTTCGACTGCTGGGCCCTGGGCAAAAAACGCGACGACTACAACCGCCTCTTCGACGACTGGCACGAAAAAGACCTCCGCACCCTTGTTCGCCGCGACCGTAATCATCCGTGCGTTATCCAGTGGAGCATAGGCAACGAAGTCCGGGAGCAGTTTGAAGCCGATGGCTGGAAGCTCGCCGCCCATCTCGCCGCCATCGTGCGCGAGGAAGATCGCACACGCCCTGTCGTCGCGGGCATGAACAACATTCAGGCCGGCTACAATGGATTTCAAAACGTCGTCGATGTTGTCGGCTATAATTACAAGCCGCAGGAATACGCCCCGCTCCGCAAAGCCCATCCGCACATTCCGATGATGGGAGCCGAGACGGCCTCGACCGTCAGCTCGCGGGGTGAATATTTCTTTCCCGTCACCGGCAACAAACTCGACGGACGCGCCGATTATCAAGTCAGCTCCTACGAC
>JAVIWB010006787.1:0-126491 GCA_031893035.1 Dermolepida albohirtum
AATTACGGTAGAATAACGTCCATATTTGCATATTGCAATTGTTAAATTATGTAAATTAACCGAATTGTTTTCTAATAATAGGTTGTTTTAATAATGATATCGAATTTCGTATTCGCCTTTCAACTGTAACATTTTATAATCACGCACTTTGAAATATTTAAATGACTAATATATGAATAATACTAATTAAAATAGTCGATACAGTGTGATATAAAAGAGTAAGATTTTATTGTCGCGGAACATTAAAATATTAAGTCGTTGATAATAGTATGCGTATTATTCAATACAAAAAAAGAGACCAAATGTATTGTCGTTTCTTGTAGTTCCATATATACTTACAACTTACTTACCATTACAATTTGCTTCCATCTATGAGTAAGCTTAAATATAGGTAAATTTGAATGGAGACTGTGGTTGCCAGAATTAATTAAAAAAGATAAGTAAAACTCCTTTCCACAGTAATTAATATTTTCCGAAAAGGAACTAATGTTATCTGCTTCTGGGCTTCCGGGCTGGAACGGCGTCACTTGTATACCTGCCGACGTTTTGTACCCATTTGTATGGGACATCTTCAGGGCTCAACTAACTGCACTGAAACTGTTTTCAGTTTTTTACAGTTTTAGTGCAGTTAGTTGTGCCCTGAAGATGTCCCATACAAATGGGTACGAAACGTCGGCAGATATACAAGTGACGCGGTTCCAGCTCGGAAGCCCAGAAGCAGAGAGCATGGATCACGACCGCGGAAGTCTACGTACCAGATTAAACTAATGTAAATTGATTTATCACGGTGAATTCAAATCATAGCATGGATTCATTGAATTTTCTTATCAATCATTTGCTTAGTTTCTTACTAACAAAAGTGAGATACGAAAGAGAATTAAATTTTATTGAAACAAACAGGGCTTTGATTCGGAAATAATCAATAGATTAATTAGGAAAGCTAACTTAAAAAAGACAATCCAGAATACCTCATGTTTGTCACCTCAAAACAACTGAGACAAGCAATTTATATGTTTACCGTTTCACCCAATGACGAAAAATTGAAATAAGGATTTTAAAGAGCGCAGGTATCAACTTACATTTCGGTCAAGTAACTCTATTAGATATCTTTTAGTAAGAGCGAAAGATAAAATCGAGTTACGAGGGAGCGTTTTTATATTCGCGGAATGAGCGGGTTGTAGAGGGGTGAGTAGGCGCATTGGGGGCGTGGCCTGTGCAGCGACTCATGATTAGTATAAATACGAAGTTTCATTGTTATTAGACAGTTAGTCTTTGAGCTATCGTCAACCAAGTAACATAATCAGGAGTGAAAAGTGAAATATGGAAAAAATCGAATATCGTGCCGTTATAAAGTTCCTTATCAGGCAAGGAAAATCAGTCGCGACCATAATGAATGAGATGTCATTGGTTTACGGCGACTCTTGTCCAGGAAAAACCATGGTGTACAAGTGGCATAGTTTATTTAAACAAGGAAGGGAATCCCTTGAAGACGACCCGAGGCCGGGCAGGAGCATTGAGGTGACCACGCCAGCACTTGTCCAAAAAGTTGAACAAATTGTACTCGAAGATGCTCGACTAAACAAGAAACAACTCGCAGAAATGGTTGGAGTATCCGATACAACAATTTTTAAAATCCTACACGATCATCTCGGCATGTCTAAGGTCAGCGCAAGATGGGTGCCGAGAATGATCACGCCGCCGCAAAAACAACAGCGCGTAGAGTGTTCGCGTGCATTTTTGGACCTCTGTAATGAAGACATGGACGGTGTATTGAGTGGAATTGTTACTGGAGACGAAACTTGGGTTCATCATTATGAACCTGAGCCCAAACAAGACTCCATGCAGTGGCATAAAAAGGGCACAGCACCTCCCAAGAAATTTAAAGTGTCACAATCAGCTGGGAAACTCATGGCAACGGTATTTTGGGACTCGGAAGGAATATTGTTGATTGATTATAAAGATAAAGGTGTTTCTATAACCGGAGAATATTACGCTTCAATATTAGAGCGACTAAAAGAAGCCATTAAAGAGAAAAGACGGGGAAAATTGACAAAAGGTGTTCTGCTTTTGCACGACAACGCGCCCGTCCACAAGAGCCGCGTTGCGTTAGCCGCCCTGCATAAGGTGGGCTTCGAAATTGTGAATCACCCACCCTACAGCCCAGACCTGGCCCTGAGTGATTATTACCTGTTTCCGAAAATGAAAAAATAGCTGCGGGGTAAAAAATTTACTGCCGATGATGAATTCAAGGAGGCAGTTTCGGCGTATTTTGCATATAAAGAGAAATCATTTTTTTATGAGGGTATAAATAAATTAATTGAAAGATGTGAAAAATGTATCCGTCTTGCAGGTGAATATATTGAAAAAGAAAAATAATTTGGTTTTTTTATTTCCACCCCTTGTCCCCCCATTCCGCGAATATAAAAACGCTCCCTCGTATATCAGAAATAGGGGATTCACGAAATAAAATGTCTAGATTGTAATAAACAATACATCGGTCAGACAAAACGTTCTATAGGAATCCGGTATAAAGAACATCGACATCGGTGATATGTGGTTCCAACAAGATGGTGCCACATGCCACACAGTTGGTCAAACAATTCATCTATTGAAGGGGAAGTTCGGTAACTGTGTATGGTCCGGTCGAATAGCTCATGCGATTTAACGCCGTTGGATTTCTTTTTATGAAGTTATGTTAAGTCATTGGTTTATGCCAAGAAGCCAACAACATTGGGGGAGCTCAGGGGCAATAACGAACGCGAAATTACGTTCCGGTCGATAAATGTGGAAGAGTGGTAGAAAATTGTCTACAAAGAATCGATAGCTGCAAACGTGCTCACGGTGGTCATATGAACGAGATCGAATTCCATAGTTAAATGTAACATGTGTACTGTACTTGGTATAAATTCCAGCCCAATATCTCAATTATTCTGGGTTCTATTTAAATACAAAATTGTAATGCCCTTATTGAAAAATTCGATAGTAACTTGGCTTGAGGTAGTAGAATTGAGATACTTGAAGATTAGAGCCTACGTTTTGATGGATAGAATAAGAAATAACGATATTAGATAGAAATTGGGAAAGTTTTTTAATAGGTGACATAGGAGGGTTGCTAGATTAAGATAAAAAAAAGTGAAGAGTAAGAGGGTCACAAGAAGAATGCTTTAAGAAAGGCTACTAAACTAAAACTTAGTAAAGAGGCAGACTGAAAAGAATTTTTTAAGAAAAAATTATGGAGGCAGCAAGAAAACGCGAATAAAGGAGTGAGAAGTGATATTAAATATGATATTGGATTGAAAAAGAGGAAGATTTGCGAAAAGAATATAATAGGTGACTTTACTATACCAGTTTTACATCTCAAAAAGGAATAAGAAGCAAGGGGATTAAAGATTGAATTTAATGCTGCCAGAATTCTCTGCCTGCTAATTAATAAATAATTAGACCAACAGCATATCAAATATATTACACCATGAAGAAATTATAAATTTTTGTCATACATTCATTATAAATAATTAACATTAATACTCTAGGTACAAGTTTTTGTAATTCGATTTCGCCATGTACGTATACAGCCATGTATGCAACGTTGACAGTGTAACTAATTACACCAGTTTAATTGTTTAAATTTATCACATAACTAACCTAAATACATATTAACAAATATTTCGCCAATATTTTAATATCGGCATACTGTTGTCGCACTTTTTTTATTAAATACAATGTCTATTAAGTATCTTTGTCTATATGCATAAGAGTGTACATATTATACCATACATATGCATATTAATATTTAATTTGATTAAAAACAATTTTTAAAAACACATGACATTTAACATTTAGTATTCAGCTTTTTCACAAATGATTCACATAATGTTAATATCAATTGAAATTAACCATGCGGAAGATTTCTACTAAAAATGTTATTATATTAAAATTATTAATTCATTAACAAAAATTAGAAACGTTGAATATTAGAATAATACTTAATATTCATTAATTTTCAATCGTAAAGTGCTTGATTACATATAATTATTAGCATTAAAACATTACATACACTACAGACCATAAGTGAGGGATCAGTAGATGAAATTTAAAAAAAACATGCACGCTTAGTGAAACAAAACGTATATTTCTACAAAACTATATCTACGAGACAAATGAACAGTTTTCCTTATAAAATGAAATAATTTCAACATATTCTGTAGAATTTCTTATCATATTCGACTTTCGTCGAAGTATCCACCTCTGCGCTTAATGATTTCTTTACAAATATTAGGCAACCGCGATACAAATTTCTGGAGCGTATCCATTGGTAAATTATTCCACACCCTTGTAAGTTGCTCCCAAAGCTGTTTCTGCGATTGTGGACAGCTTTCTCTCACGTTTCTATCTAAATCATCCCACAGTCATTGGATAGGGTTGAGATCGGGTGATTGTGGTGGCCAAATCATGTTTATCAGCACCCCATCCTCCTCTTTTTGATTCACATAGTTTTTACAAAGTTGGGAAGTGTGTTTGGGATCATTATCTTGTTGTAGGTGAAAACCTTCACCAATTAACCTTAATTCAGACGGAATTGCATGTTTCTCCAAAATCTCCAGGTACCCCTCTTTTTTTAAAATGCCTTCAATGCGGTACGAATCTCCGACACCATCAAAGGAAAACGATCCCCAGACAAGCACAGAACTTAGAACTTTGACTCATCTGTCCATATCACCTGCTTCCACATTTCCATGTCCCAGTGTTGATGGTCCTGGGCCCATTGTAACCGTTTTTTACGATTTCGTGGATTCAATAATGGTTTTCGAGCTGCAATACGCCCATGTAGTCCCGCCTTTGTCAAACGTCGTTTTACAGTAGTCAGTGACACTGGCTTTCGACGGCCTTCATTCAGCTCTGCTCGAAGCTGAGGAGCTATGATGCGCCTATTTCGTTTTGATAGTATTTTTAGGCGCAAATCCTCTTGTTTGGTAGTTACCCTTGGCCTTAGTCAACGTTTTATTGGTTGTAATGATCCACTTTGTGAATATCCTTTCACTGTTCCTTGCACCGCGTGATAAGATAAATTTAATTTGGGCTATTCGGCGCAGTGAAAATTTTTCACCATGTAGAGTTACTATTGAACTACGAGTTTCTGCGCTAAGTTCCTTTCTTTTCAGCATTTTTATAAGTTACTTTTACGTCTGTTCTCAAATACTCGTATTGCAACTTACTCGGACAAATGCTGCACGAAAACTAATTTTTAAATTACTAAATAGTTTACTATGAATTCCTAATACCATTATAATAATATTGCGTGGTAAACCCTATTAAATTTATTGGGGTATATAAAATATTTCTGTTAAATAGATGCCATAAAACTATTAAAAGGATTTACAATATTTTTCAGAAACAAATATATTTATCTAATTTATAATAATAATCCGAATAATCCTTCTCAGAATTACATTTACAACTGTTATTTCAATTATTCTCACCAAAACAGGTAAAAGTCTAAGGGATGTGTCTAAAATACAAGTGCTTTGTTATTTATGATAAGTGATCCCTCACTTATGGCCTGTAGTGTACATATAATTATTAGCATTAAAAATGTTACGTATATATTTTCTGCTTGACTGTACTTTTAATGTTAGTACGATGTTTCTCGTAAATATTTGCAGTGGCAATGACATACATACGTACATATGTTTCTCTATAAGCGCAATATAATAATAATAATAATAATAAAATCTCTAAATAATTGTGTAAATGTGAATAAAATATTAGTTGTTAAACACTGGCTAAATAAAATCTGCAAATTTGCTTAATCTACACGATAATCTTATCTAAAAGTCAATATTTACTATAAAAATACACTATATCCAATTGATTCTTTCAATAATTAAGGCCATTCGAAAGATACTTTATTTTTGTCAATTGTAAAAAAAAAATTGCTTATGCATAAAGTATTGTTACATTTAATATACATTAAAGACGTAGTATTATGTTAAAACTGCGCAGTAAACTCACAATATTGATTTTTTTCAAGGGAAATTTCCAGAACCGAGCTACGTGTTCGGAATGACTAGCTGTTTCGATGGGTAACCCGCGAGTAGACCTATCTCCCTCTTTTAACGTGTTAGAATGAGATAGCGCGATGCATGTGAAGTAACTTTGGAAACGGCAGCTGCACTGCGAGGGGAAAGAGGCAGTTGTAAATTCTGGAATCTAAAGGTAGGGGAACACGGGATATAAAAACCCAAATTCGCCCTACTCTCTTCACAGTTTGGTGTCCGACGTTGTTTGAGAAGATCGAAGAGTGTTTTGAAAAATGTACAGAAGACAAGTTGTTCTGGGTTTGGTAGTAAGGCCGTTTCCGGATTAACAAGAGGACAACGTACACAAATCGTAGATATATTCTTTTTTTATTTTTTACATTTAGCATTATTAAATGTTATTTTGTACAATATGTTTCATATAAAAACGACAAAAATATCCATTTATGTCTGGCCAGTATAAATGAATATTTATTTGAAAGTTTTTATTCTATTTTTTTTTCTATTGTAATAATTCATTATTGCAAAACATTATTTTCGCGAAATTGAGGTCAAGCTAATTTAAAAAAAGAACAGTATTTCAACAATTATTGAATAGAAATAAAAATTAGCAGGAATCTCTGATTCGCCACATTTTCTTGTCAAAAAAAAAACTATGCCTTGGTTAATTTCAGAGTATTATCAACGAATCGTATTGTCTCGCACGTACACGGGCTATTATAAATATCTATTCCACTCCCGAGATAGCAAAATCGAAAAAATAAAAGGTCATCCGTAGGTCAATACCGAGCCGCCATGTTGTCACTAGTAACGTGTAAAGATGGCGTGTTATTGATTAGACGTCCGTGTACTAAATCGTCCGCTACGGCAACATTATGACTTCTACAGACAACTTTGTCTTGTTAGGTAATGAATTAGAGGAAAGGGCAAAACATTTTTCTTAATTTTTTAGAAATAGATGGTCGTATTCGGGTTCCATTCAGCGATGGATTAATTAATATATATATAAATGTATTAGCACAAATGAACAGTTAGAGGAAATATTCAACAGGCGTGTTTCTATTATGCGCTTCCCCGTCAGTCGCCATATTATTCTATTTGTGTTTAGTTACAATTGTTTGGACTTGAATAAACCGTTTTTATCAACAGTTCGAAATAGTGAATATACAGTAACAATATACTAGTTTTTTTTTAATGACACATTAGTTCTTAGGATATATTTTTTTATGATTATATAAAATAACTAACAAGCAAAATGACAGAAATATAACCTTAATTATGGCGTTTGTAAATATTACACAAAAGAATCTTAATAAATAAATATACATACGTTATCCAAATATGCTGATTGTGGATTTGTGTTGATTATTTTATGAACAACTTTCCCCGTTTCATTAGCCTAAAAAAAAAAAAAAAATTGAAAAATATCCTAGAAGTAAAACCAAATGCAAAAACTCCATGGAATTATACAAAGCAAAAATATTAAATATCAAAATGTAGATATGCATATCTTACACATATATACGAAGATATTAGACAAAATAAGGAACCCGTTTGAATTACTAAAAGTAAGTACCAATTTTGACATTCTTGTTTCTTTTTGTTCATATCGTTTTTTTTTAATATTTGTTACATTAGCATAACACTAACCAAAAACTTTATTTGGCGTTTACGAATTAGTTTGAATGAATGGCGGCTATTATAAACATTGCGCATTTAAACAACAGGATCCTGTAATTAATAATATATATTGATTTACGTTTATAGATATTTTATATGTTTATGGTACCTAGACACAAAAACGCTTAAAATACAGCATAGAATACGTTTCTAGTATAGCATACAAGCACGTATTCACACTAACACGCAATTTTGAATTTGGCGTATTTTTTATTAACATAAGTATTAGAAATTAAGGCCAGCATTATATTGCAAACTAACGAAGGTAGAAATTAGGTTATGTTACTTTCTTTTTGACAGTATTTAATTCGCAAAACAAAAAGTGTAATAATTGTCACGTTATGTTGACTCGTTTTATGTATTTAATTATATGTAATGAAATATCCAAGTAAGCATACTGGATTTTACTATCTTATAAATATGCTTTATAATACTTTACAAAGAAAATAAGTATACATAGCGAATTTAACGCGAAAAAGATAGATAATTTGTAAACTAATAAATTCTAAATATATCGTAACACTGAATATAATAATCTTAATTATCTCTTAATTATAATTCGGAAAGAAATATTAACCCGATTCACTTACTAAATTGTATTAAATATTAAACAATGTTGCAAGATATTTTGAACATAAAATTTGGTATTTCAACATATTTAAATTCTTTTTTAACATGCGTTTTAATAATCAATAATAATTGAATATCATTTGAAACGCGAACATTTAATTAATCTTTATTATTTGTAAGATTTGGGGGTCCATGTGTTGCTAAATAAATGAGTTTATCTTTATGTTTTGCAAACGCAATGTAATTAACTATTAATCGAGCTTCTATCGTTTGAATGCGTTTTTTGCTACTTCGACAATACAATTCTAATAAATTAATATTTGAATAATGCGAAATCAGTATATAATTAATTAATTCCCAACTTTTTAAGACGTTTTTCTTGATTAAAGAATTTGAAATAAACTGTATACTAGTCAATATTTTTTGAATACATATACTTTTTTTGGTAATTCATTCAACTAAGAATCTATATTATATTTAAAAATGATTTTATATTGAACACTTAAATATAGTTTCACCAAGTTTAAAAACAATATAATTTTTGTAGTTTAAGTATGTAGTGAATATATTATTTTGCATTTCTATCAAGTAACATGTTAATTATATGTACATATTTTTGGATGAGTTGGGTATTTTAATGTTGCATATTGTAAAGTAACAAAGATACACGTTTTTGGTTTATTTTTTTTCTCGTATTTTCCTAATTCAAAAAATTTTTGTCAGAAGAAGGGTTAGCATGGTAACTCGATTTTATTATACTTGATGGTAGTTGCTTTCATATACGGGTCACGTTTTAGAAAGGATAACATTCAACTATGATTATTAATGCTCGTTTTATTTTTTGAAAAACTAATTAAACCATTTGTTTTCATAATAAAATTTTTATTAGGAACTTTTAATTTTATATCAAAATTTACTGTTTGAAAAATCAATTTATTTTTCTGAAGTTCCAAACTTAGTATATACTAATAATTAATCAATTAGAAAGTTAAAATCCGCCAAATCTGTCGCTCAAAATTTTTTTTAAATACAGGCAAAGTTAATCTGTCCTCCTCTTAAAATGACAGTGTAGATGTTTCTTCTTTTGATCTCGTGTCAGTTTCTTAGCTTAGCTTTCTATAATTGCATGTTTTTTTCTTTGACAATGGTATTTCACCACACCATAGTCTTTCATTGTTTTTCTTCTCATCAATCGTCAATTTCAGGTTTGGTTCATCTTCTTTGAATGTTTGGTATATCCAAACTACATAAATTGTCTTCGTTTTTTGCAGCACCGACATCATTTGACATCATTCCTACAGCTCTTTATTGTTGCAGGTAACTACTTTTGGGTTTTGCTACGCATGTGTCTCCCATCCAATCCAATCCATATGGACTTACACAATAGTAGTAAATATCTTTAACCTTTGTCTTTGCAACTTTTGCGCGGTTTGCAAGTATACCCAAATCATCTGTATAAAGTCGAAATACAAACAAATAGTAGTAAATATCTTTAACCTAGTTTCCATAGATTTATTCTTATAAAAGACTCGCACCGTATTATTTCCAATTAAGTTATTAATTTTCCTTATTATTAGAACATCTTATATTATTTTTTTAATATCGTTTACAAAGCATATGACTTCCCTTCTTCTCTATAGATCATCAGTTTACATTACTTAAATTTTTCATTCTATATGTTGACACTTTGTTTTTTCAACTGTTACGCGGTTTGCGAGTATCCCTAAATCATCTGTATAAAGTCGAAATACAAACTTTTCGAAGATTTCTTACTCAAAATCAAACCAAACCATATTAACTTTATATCTGCAACGCCTGGCAATTTCATACATTAACGTGAACTTATTTTTAAACTTAGTTCCTGTTTAATACATTTATACGCTGATGGATTTATTTTAGACTGAATTCTTCAAAAAATAAAGATTAGAGATAGAGAACCCATTGATGTTTATTCCTCAGAGTGACCACCAATTATAAATGGAATATTGAGAAAAATATGATTAAAAAAAAAGTTTTGGATAAAATTGCTGGATGAACTAAAATCCGGAAATGTAATATTTCATTTTTCCTTTTGTGGGACTTTGAAATATATTTTTTTCTGTTTATGATTAATATTTATTCTCCAACACATCTACTTAAAACACTAAATTTACAAGGGCAATATTGTCATACATATCCAAAGTTTTTTGAAAAAAAATTTTTTGGATTTAGCGCTATCATTACTTGGTTAAAAGTTGAAAACAATCTAGTTGAATGCTTATAATTCCATTTCATTCATTTATCATAATGCACAGTTCCACAGTAACTAGTTTCAGTGTTATTCAGCTTTTTTCAAATTGAAAATTTTCAACACAACATTGCTTAAGAGAAGAAATATTGAAGCATGGATACCGATTTGAATGATTAAACACGTGTTTCTTTCTACTTCAGGATTAGGGCATGGAGTGAGGATATTTAAACGTACATGATAAGGTTTGATGAAGACGCATTCAATGCAATATTTTCAATTTATATTTTAGAAGAAGACAGCTTATGTTTTGTATTTGTAAATACTTTTTTTATAACATTGTATGATACTTGTTTGTAATTTTAAAAATCTTTTTTAACTCTTAATATTTTTCTAATCAAATCATTTAGAAAATTAATTTTTTTCTTAATTTTTTGTGTATTTCATTTATGCTAAATGTTATATGCATGATGTACAGTCATTCATTTTTTATTAATTGAAGAATGAACATCATATATTAACGTCCTATAGTAGCAATAGCAATGGTTCATATTCCCAGACCAGACACCGTGTATTTTGGCTTTTATTGTACGTTTTTGAAATATCAAAAGTACGGTAAACATTGTTAGTATTACTGTATACGTGTAAAGAACGATAAATCTGTCCCAAAAAATTATTTAGTGCATATGTAAACTACTCCAGTTTGCTTGTATTTTGATGAGATGGAATACTGTAATTTAGTTATGGCTTGTGTTGGTACCATCAGTTGCTATTTCATTATGCGAAAAGCAAGAAATTTTACATATTACTCGGTTTATTGGATATGATAAGTATGCATTGAAAATTGTAGAAAATGTTTTGAATATTTTTACTTCTAGTACGGCTTGCGTTTGAAAAGTTTGCGTCATCGTTGGTATCGTGTGATGTGATATTTGGAAATTATTTTGTCACCAACAGACGATTGATGGAGAGTTTCCAAAAAAAGGCTTTCAATGTTTAACGAGCAATAGTTTTAGAAGCCGAGGACGTATAATGTATCTAAAAGAGTAGCTTGCTGTCCCAATAAATATTCGATTGCGTTGGTAAAGGAATGATGAAAAAATAAACGAATTTATAGGCATGTGTAGTCGTCAAATTTAAGTATTGCGGTTAAGTATAGATATTTTGCTTTCTAAATTTCACTTATTTGTTTCATTTACATCCTTTTCTTTAAGTAATAAGATGTTAATATCACAAGAGCACTACATTCGATCTTTCTAGTGTTATCCAGAAGCTGTTATTTTATAGGTAACGTAGAGGATAGCATGCAAAGGCTGTAGTACATTTCACTGTTTCCTTTAGAACAATTACTGCTGCAGTTTTCACGATCAACGTTGTTTTATTTTCAATTCTATTTACTACTGCACCACTACTATCAATCTCATCAATTCGTACTATGCATCCAAACAATCCTCAACTTCATATTTCGACTTTATTCAGTAACTTATCACTTCATCTCACGTGTTTACTTTTACTCTTTATGTGTATATTTGATAGAGACAATGATTTAATCAGATTTACCATTATTTTCTTGATAAAGTTTAAGATTTCTTTTTTTAGTTTTTCTCATTTCTTCTGCCATAGTTCAAATATTTTGTCATTTATTCTCCAACCTTTGTTTTCTTGATAAGGTTTATGATTCCCTTTTTTAGGTTTTCTCATTTCTTCTGCTATAGATCAAATATTTTGTCATTTATTCTCCAACCTTTGTTTTCTTGATAAGGTTTATGATTTCTTTTTTTAGTTTTTCTCATTTCTTCTGCCATAGTTCAAATGTTTGGTCATTTCTTCTCCAACCTTTATTTTCTTGATAAGGTTTATGATTCCTTTTTTTAGGTTTTCTCATTTATTCTGCCATAGTTCAAATATTTTGTCATTTATTCTCCAACCTTTGTTTTTTCTTGATAAGGTTTATGATTCCTTTTTTTAGGTTTTCTCATTTCTTCTGCCATAGTTCAAATATTTTGTCATTTCTTCTCCAACATTTATTTTCTTGATAAGGTTTATGATTCCTTTTTTTAGTTTTTCTCATTTCTTCTGCCATAGTTCAAATGTTTGGTCATTTCTTCTCCAACCATTATTTTCTTGATCAGGTTTATGATTCTTTTTTTTAGGTTTTCTCATTTCTTCTGCCATAGTTCAAATGTTTGGTCATTTCTTCTCCAACCTTTATTTTCTTGATAAGGTTTATGATTTCTTTTCTTAGGTTTTCTCATTTCTTCTGCCATAGTTTAAATGTTTTGTCATTTTTTCTCCAACCTTTATCTTCTTGATAAGGTTTATGACTTCTTTTTTTTTGTTTTTCTCATTTCTTCTGCCATAGTTCAAATATTTTGTCATTTCTTCTCCTACTTTTTTTCATTTTGTAAGAAGTATTTTGTCTTCCAACTCGTTAAAAATGGTATCAGATTTATTTAGATTTATGTTGAGGTTATGTGAAAAAAATATAACTTTCCAATTATACTACTTTTGTAATTGTTTTATATATCGGTACTCAGCAGAAGTAGCTTTAAATATTTCTATAACATATATTTTCTATATTTAGATTAATTTTCAAGTGATTATCCAGTGAATTTCTTAAGTCTTGTATACATGTTGTCTCATTGCTACTCTTTATTTTAACTGGTTTTTATTATAAGTAAGAGTTCACAAAGGATCACTGGTAGTTTTCCGCCAGCAAGTCTCAATTGATAAAATTCTCCAAGTTGATTATATCTATGTCTTTAGATTTGCAAAGCTTTCATTTAATTTTTGTCTTTTCTCTGGAGTAGATTCCCTAAATATTGTTTGTGTGTCAATCTACAGTGTCATTTCACTTTGTAAAAAAGAAGTTACAATTTCATTCGAATTCTGAAAATGGTGGTCTCTGCAAAACAACTCGCGCGTAAGTAGAATTTATTAAAAATTATGTTTTTTGAAACACGTTTCTTATTTCCAATCATCTTTTTATCATATTTATATTCGTATCTTTTTTTGGGAATGTTCAAATTTATATTTAAGATTTTACCAAACTTGCCACCTATATTTTTTTCTCCTTTGATAGTATTTTTATTAATTATCTGTACTCCAATTAATCTAGTATTTATTTTTAAAGCATTGAACGAAATAGACAAGACTTTGAAAAATATTAGCTCTTCGAATTTTAATGGCTGTTTACATATTTTGATATTTTGCAACTTCGTCGCATTCTGCAATGCTATCGAAATCGTTAAGTAGGAAGAAGATGTATTTCTTTAAAACTATGAAGTTCTTAAAATAAGAATAATTTCCCCGATCTATGCACCATTCCTGTATTGTAACTAGGAGAGCATGTGATAGAGGGCATTAACTCACGCTGTGATTTTTGTGGGGCTTCGCAAAAGAATCTTTAAAATAGAATACCAGAGGTATTTGGCTAATTTTATGCATTTGTGACTCGCGTGTTATGCATCATAGGATCTAGCTTAAGCTTACATTACCTTATGGGCTACAGGGAATGGAAAATTAGAACTTTTCTATTACAGAAACATGTTTCAAATCAGACGAAGGTGAATATACTACGTACGTATGTAAAAAATGTTGGAGTGTGAAGTTCCTGGAATGTAATTACTTTGCTGGTTTGTGTATGTATGTTTGCTTTTCTGTCATCACTGCAACGTATGATTGAGTCAATATTTGATGCTGCAATACTCTCAGGAGACCACGCAAAAATTATAAAATTGAATAGTTAAGGTATTTGCTAAGTTAACGCAATGCATTTGTAACTCGTGGGATGTCTATCGTAAAATCTAGCTTAAATTTTCATAACCTCGAATAAACTGCGATGGACGGAAGATTAAAAGAATAAATGAGACGGATGTGGAATATTAAAATCTTCAACAAATTCCAAATGAAATAAAGGTAGCAATTTGAAGTTCTCAAATAAAATTATTTTGCCAGTCCATGTGTGATTGCTATTGTGGTAGTATAGGAGTGTATGATAGAGGCGATAGTTGGCACTGTAGCAATGCAAAAGTCTTTAAAATTGGAGGTATTAGATAATTCTATAAAATGCGTTGGTACTTCAATTATATAGGCTGTAGAGGATGGAAGATTAGAAGAGAAAAAAAGAAGGATGGAGGTTTAAAGGAAGTTACAAGGGAAGAATGGAAAATTAGTACTTTCCAATCAAAAGAAACACATTCCAAATCGAAGGATGTATGTAAATAGACTACAATGCTAATCCTTGCATATAACTCTTAACACATGATAAAAACAAGAAAAAATGAAATGGAATACAGAGTCCGATGCTTGTGGTAGAAGTAAAAATTAGAATAGACAAAATAAAAATCCTACTTTCGAGATAGTCAAATAAAATTTAAAGGAAGAGATAGTCAAAAAAGTCGCGGAAGAAGTCCAAAATGCAGTTTAAAAAACTGGGAGTGAAAATAAAACAGGATACAAAATATGAACGAATGGATGGAAATATAACAGTCTAATAACTCAACCCCACACCCCAGTGTTTCACCTGCAAGAATATAAAGTCAAAAGAATGAAGTAAATAATTAAATAGGCTGTAGAATTACCAATAAGTAGATGACAGCTTCATTACGTAGGAGACGTAATAAGAATTAAGAAAAAGAAAATGAATATTTGAAGCGTGAACAAAGAAGAGGCTCAGTGGACATAATCGAAGAATCCAGATGCTGTTGAAAAGCGGGAGATGGAACTGGGAAAAAAATACAGATTCTACAAAATGGGAAGGACTGGAGGCAAAAATAATAAAAGAAACTGGAGCAATAACTCAACTCTACACCACAAAGTTTAAATGATGAAATAAGTACTATAGATTATGGAGTACTAGTAAATAGAAGATGCACAGCTCTCCATTGGTTAGCAGACGTAATAAGATTGAAGAAAAAGGGTATGAAAAAAAGACAGAGAGGAGATAGAAGAGATAGTAAAAAGAAGTCAAAAATGCAGTTAAAACTGAAGAGATATAAAAGACAGATCAGTCTTATCTGCAAGGATAGAGAAGGGAAAAAAAGAAGATGAACTAGGTAATTATGTAAGCTGTAGAATTATTATATAAAAGCACATTCCAATTTAATTTTTGTTGTATTTTTCGCACTGTATGCGGTTTAAATATGGTTTATGGAGCATGTTTTTCTTAATGATTTAAATACATTTTCAAAATAATTCTGGTAAATTCTTAGTTTCGTTACAATCTATAGGTGTTAATTTCAGATTTACTTCAATCTTGTGCACTTTTTTTTACATACATTTCAGGATTTTTGGAGATTTTTAAAATCAGATTTTTTTAGAGCTGCAACTTTTGATTCAATATCCACAGCCTTTGGTATTATTTAAGCATTGTATTCATATGATTTATTACAATTTTTTTTGCAAATATTGCACTTTTTTGTTGCTTAATATTTTCACAATTCCGTAATTCAACTTGTTATATATGTGAGCTTGTAATGTAACGATAGAAAAGAGAAGAGAGACTCGGTTGAACTACATTTAATCTAGTTCCGTAGAAAAAGATTTTCGACATTGTTGGGAAAATACATTAGGAGAATATGATTAATTGAATTATTAAAGTTTAGCAACTCTTTTAACTACATGTTGAATGGAAAAACTTCACGAGAAGGTATTTTACAATCGACTCGCCGTTAAATAATTGCTGGAAACGATGCGTTCAAGATTTCTATGATAAATATAGTGTCCCCTACGCACCAATGTTCTTTTTTTTCATGAATATAAATCGACTATATTTTGCATGCGAAATTTTGATCTTTATGTTGTAATAATTTTAAATAAATACGAATTATTTTATTAATATCTGTTTCATACCAAAGGATGTTTTTAAAAACTTTTTTGACTTCCATAATATATATATTTTTTTAATGTAATTTAACCATGGCTGTGATGTACCAAATTTAAAATGCACTCATTCCACTATATAGATGTGTACATTTTTGATTTTTCTATTTCAATTTTTTATAAAGTGTTTCGTGTGACATCACTAGATGTCCTTTTATCTTTGTATGATTTTATTCTCGAATTCGTACCGTTATTTTTGGATGCTATTTACAAATAAATACACGCTTCAAATCTTAAGTTACTTTACATTATTTCTTTTTAATAATAAATACACTTCGCGTCGTCTTTTTTTGATGAACTGAAAATTATTTGCAGTATCTCTGGCTAATGTAGTTGTCCAGTTTAAAATTATTTTCCGTTTCCCATCGAATAACTCAGGTTACACGGTACTACGAATCATCAGCGACAGTAGTTAGATTAGCAGTTAGTTGAAATGGAGACCAGTTAGATTAGATAGGGTAGATAGACAACAGAAGAAACATCAACGATCGCGCGACTTAGCTAAAAGAGGGTTTTTTTGTGTAAGAGGCGACGTGAAAATAATCTGATTGAATTTACTACATTTGTGGCGATATTGCGAATAATTACGAATTATATTTTAGAAAGGGGGGATGGGGTATATGTGTGTGTACACCCTTTAATTTCGAAGATTGTAATTTTGATTAATATTGTTTACTTAATACAAATGTAATCTCTTCAAATTTATATAAATTGGTAAATGAGAACGTAGAGAAAATATTTTATACATCGAAATTTTCGAAATATTTTTTCAAAATTTTTTAGAAAACGTTTAAGTAATAAATATCTAACGCAGCTAATTTTGGACATTGTAAACAAAGTTTTTATTATATTTTTATATAATGCAACGTATATTTATAGATTAAATAAATCTAAAAAAAAAAATATATTTAAGTGTTCAGTATTGTAAAAAAATATTAAAAATAAAGATATTCTTAAATCTAATGTATTCTTATTGTTTTGCGTAAATGTTAATTCGTATATTAAAAAAATATATAGCAACATTTAAGCTTGGGAATTATTTTTTTAATATAAAACATTATTTTGTAATTGAAAATACGTGGACGAAATTCATTAATATGTGTTAGCGTTAATTGTATATCAATATTTAGAAAAAAATCGAAGAATGAAAAGCAGATGAAAATAAAAATAATATAATAAAACATTGTGTTAAGAGTAGGTACAAAATAATAGAATAAAATAAGATATACAAATAGAATTCCACTTAAAAATATGTTTAATTACGAACGCAAAATTGTTACGTGGTTTTTAATGGCAAATTTTTCTATTAGAGTGCAATATATTTTGGAAATTAAGAGTCGTGATATGTAAGTAAAAATAAGCTGATTATACAAATATAGATGTTGAAGATACAATTTATTTTGCAAGAGAAAATAAAGATACACATATATGTACTGCATATATTTAAAAAACAAATGGTGACTACGAATTGTCAAAACTGAAATGGTCTATAATCCAAGTAATTATTATAATAATTATATATAAGTAGAATCAAAATGTAATAATTCTCTCGATGCTACGTTGGACGCCAATGTTTGTGATTATATTAATATCTAAGTGTAATACGGGGAACTTAAAAATTAAAAGTTTACATAACAAACCTGTAATATTATACATCTGAGAATTAAATAGTAATTACAATTTAATTGTAATCGAAATGTATAACTTGTTTCGATCTACGTTTAACACCTAAGCTTGTGTTAATATCAAAATTTTAACTTGAAGTACGGATGTTTTAAAATTAAGAATGATAGAAAGCGTGTTATGGTAAACAAATATTACGAATTAAATTGAAAATTAGTTAAATATATAAAATGAAACTTAGTCTACATAATCTAAAATACTTTTTATACTTTGTTAAAACACTATTGTATTTTACTCGCGCATTTATAATCAATCGCACTTAAATAAATGTGTGGAAATGCCAAATAGCAAATAAGAAAATTAGATAGAAATCATAATGAACAAACTCAAAATAAGAATAATAAAACTGTGCAAAAGCAAACGTCGAAACGTTTAATTTATTAACTGAATATTTCATATATAAAATTCAAATATTCTCCACAATGGAAAACTAGTTTTTGACCTACAAGTATTTACCAATAAAATTTAGGGTACATCATCTAAACAGTTTTTATATAGAGTCGAAACACAATCTTCTTTTAGATGCTTAGATTTGCAATCAAATTTAATGACATGTATAGAAATACCAATTAGCAATTAAGAATTTAACGTGTGAGTTATATAAAGGACAAACTAAAAAAACGCAAACTTAAACGAGAATAACAAAAATGCACAAAACAAACTTCCAAGCGTTTATTTTATTATTTGAATATTTCAAACATAAACTACAAGTGTATTTTGCTCCAAATTGGAGAGTTAAAGGCTTTAAAATTTTCTAAATAAAATTTAGGGTACATCATCTAAATAGTTTTAATATAGAGTCGAAATACAATCTTTTGTAAGTGCATAGATTTGCAATCAAATATTACATGTATAGAAATACCAATTAGCAATTAAGAATTTTACGTGTATGTTATATAAAGGACAAACCAAAAGCACACAAACTTATACGAGAATAACAAAAATGCTCAAAACAAACTTTGAAGCCTTTATTTTATTATTTGAATATTTCAACCATAAACTACAAATATATTTTGCTCCACATTAAAGAGTTAAAAAGTTTTAAAATTTAAAATTGAAATTTAGGGTACATCATCTAAATAATTTTTATATAAAAGTCGAAACACAATCATCCTTTAGATGCTTAGATTTACGATCAAACTCAATTACATGTATAGAAATACCAATAAGCAATTAAGAATTTTACGTGTGAGTTATATAAAGGACAAACTAAAAGAACACAAACTTAAACAAGAATAATAAAAATGCTCAAAACAATCGCCGAAGCGTTCATTTTATTATTTGAATATCTTATCTACAAATGTGTTTTGCTCCATATTAGAGAGTTAAAAGTTTTAAAATTTAAAAATAAAATTTAGGGTACATCATCCAAACAGTTTTAATATAGAGTCGAAATATAATCTTTTTTTAGGTGCATAGATTTGCAATCAAACTTAATGGCATGTATAGAAATACCAATTAGCAATTAAGAATTTTACGTGTATGTTATATAAAGGACAAACTAAAAGAACACAAACTTAAACAAGAAAATAAAAATGCTCAAAACAAACGCCGAAGCGTTCATTTTATTACCTGCATATTTCATATATAAAATTCAAATATTCTCTATGTTGGAAAGCTAGTTCTTGACTACTGCGATTTATAAATAAAATTTGGGGTACATCATCTAAACAGTTTTTGTATAGAGTCGAAGCACAAACTTCTTTAGATGCCTAGATTTGTGATCACACTTAATTATATGTATAGAAATACTAATTAGCAATTAAGAATTTTAGGTGTAAGTTATATAAAGGACAAACTAAAAGAACACAAACTTAAATAAGATAAATCAAAATGCACAATAAGAACTTCGGTCATTTTATTATCTGAATATTTTATATATAAAATTTAAATATTCTCCACATTGCAAAGCTAGTTTTTGACCACTGCGATTTATAAATAAATAAAAAACAGTTTTAATATAGAGTCGAAATATAATCTTTTTAGGTGCATAGATTTGCGATCAAGCTTAATTATATGTATAGAAATACCAATTAGCAATTAAGAATTTAACGTATGAGTTATATAAAGGACAAACTAAAAGAACGCAAACTTAAACGAGAATAACAAAAATGCACAGAAAAATTCGGAAGCCTTCATTTTATTACCTGAATATTTCATATATAAAATTCAAATATTCTCCATATTGGAAAGTTAGTTTTTGATCACAACTATTTATAAATAAAATTTAGGGTACATCATGTAAATAGTTTTTATATAAGAGTCGAGACACAATCTTCTTTTAGATGCTTAGATTTACGATCAAACTTAATTACATGTATAGAAATACCAATTAGCAATTAAGAATTTTACGTGTGAGTTATATAAAGGACAAACCAAAAGAACACAAACAAATAAGAATAATAAAAATATACAAAACAAACGCCAAAGCGTTCATTTTATTACCTGAATATTTTATATTTATAAAATTCAAATATAGTAACTACCTTCACTTGCTTCACTACGAAGCAATGAAATCTTTGGTCATTGCAATTTATAAGTAAAATCTTGCACATATCGTTATTTTTTGTAAAAAATCGAAATATAATTTTCTTTTGCTCTGCGTTAAGCGGCAAAGCCCGCAATCGTTAAAAATTAATGACACGTATAAATATACTAATCACAAAAATCTAGGTGATAATCATTGAACGAGCTAAAGCAATACAAACCTAAATTAAAATAAATGAAACTGCAAGAAAGGTTGCGTGTATTATTATTTGGTTACTTTTGTACACGAATATGAAATATACTACATTACACCGCGTTGGAGAACTAAATTTGTTTGAAGATTCAAATATGAAAATTTACAAAAATATGAAACAACACTAAACCGTGCTGAGTGTCGCTTTTTTATAATAAATGAGAACTTTCGATGAAAATGATGACGGGGAAAACGTATTTAATTAAGAATGTAGAAGCACAAAACGTTGATAGTGTCTATCAATCTAAGTATTTTATATATACAAAATCCAAAAACATCATTTTTGTGACAATAAATAAAATATTTGTAGTCATAACTGGGGCAGATTTTATTAAATTGTCGTAAGTCTTTCATATATTATCTAAAATAGTGCTTAACAATTTTAGGTGAAAGGTATACCATGTATAATGAACAACAAAAAAGAACACACATGTAAAATGAAATTAAGAAAGTATATAAAACCTTGGTAGCGTATATGATTAGGTATTATTAAATATTTTGTATATAAAATCGAAAAATAATAATTTTCTTTCCGTTCCATGTTTGAGGCGCCAAATTGATCTACACTAAAATCTAAACATGAAAATAACCTGGTACAATACGTTGTGAGAATATTATAAAAACTATCAGAGAATAATATTATATATTGTCAGGTAGATTATATGATACTTAAGAAAAACACAGGTTTAAAAAACCATGAAAAGCGAGCTAAACTCATAAAAACGTCCTGTGTATTATTAGGAAGCCATATGTTAAGAGAAGAATAATTAGTTACAAAAATAAGTTACAAAAAATCGATGAAAAACAAGCTAGCACATGACTAGGGTATATTGTCAGCTATATACTTACATATATTTTTTGTGAGAGCCTGAAACGTTTTTTTTGCTTAAGGAAAAATGTCAATATTTGCGTTATTAACAATTGAATATCTAAAAAATGTGATATGCAAAAGAAATCTAAAAATTATAATGCGTCTTGCTAACTTATATTCATATATTGTAGTTCAGAATTGTGTAATGAAAATAAAATAAAATAATGTAAATATGATAAGACATGAACTATTAAATAAAATTCAATAGCGTCGACTATTTGAATTACTTTACACACAAGAATTTTAAAAAAATTCGTTTTGAAAGAGTTATGTATCGCAATATAAATAGACACTGAGTTATAACAGGGAATAGAATACAGAGAAAACACTAGGTTACATATAATAAACAACCAAATGAATACAATGCGTATATAAAGACGGAATCAAAAACATAAAACGAAATTCGATAGCGAGCATTACTTGAATAATTCATATAAAAAATCGAAATTAAATATTATTTAGCCCCATTTTCGTTATAACAGACTGCAATAATTCAAATCTAAACACAGTATGGCTAGAAAAATAGAATACAGAGAAAACACTACAGGGTATGACTAAAGATTCTAGGTTACATTTAATAAACAACCAAATGAATACAATGCGTATATAAAGACGGAATCAAAAACATATAAAACGAAATTCGATAGCGAGCATTACTTGAATAATTCATATAAAAAATCGAAATTAAATATTATTTGGCCCCACTTTCGTTATAACAGACTGCAATAATTCAAATCTAAACACAGTATGGCTAGAAAAATAGAATACAGAGAAAACACTACAGGGTATGACTAAAGATTCTAGGTTACATTTAATAAACAACCAAATGAATACAATGCGTATATAAAGACGCAATCAAAAATGCATAAAACGAAATTCGATAGCGAGTACTACTTGAATATTTCATATAAAAAATCGAAATTAAATTTTATTTGGCTGCTCCACTTTCGTTATAACAGACTGCAATAATTCAAATCTAAACATAGTATGTCTAGAAAAATAGAACACAGAGAAAACACAACAGGGTATGACTAAAGATTCTAGGTTACATTTAATAAACAACCAAAATGAATACAGTGCGTATATAAAGACGGAATCAAAAACACAAAACGAAATTCGATGGCGAGTATTACTTGAATAATCCCTATTAAAAATCGAATTTAAATTTTATTTGGCTGCTCCACTTTCGTTATAACAGACTGCAATAATTCAAATCTAAACACAGTATGTGTAGAAAAACAGAATACAGAGAAAACACTACAGGGTATGACTAAAGATTCTAGGTTACATTTAATAAACAACCAAATGAATACAATGCGTATATAAAGACGGAATCAAAAACATATAAAACGAAATTCGATAGCGAGTACTACTTGAATATTTCATATTAAAAATCGAAATTAAATATTATTTGGCCCCACTTTCGTTATAACAGACTGCAAAAATTCAAATCTAAACACAGTATGTCTAGAAAAATAGAATACAGAGAAAACACTACAGGGTATGACTAAAGATTCTAGGTTACATTTAATAAACAACCAAATGAATACAATGCGTATATAAAGACGGAATCAAAAATATAAAACGAAATTCGATAGCGAGTACTACTTGAATATTTCATATTAAAAATCGAAATTAAATATTATTTGGCCCCACTTTCGTTATAACAGACTGCAATAATTCAAATCTAAACACAGTATGGCTAGAAAAATAGAATACAGAGAAAACACTACAGGGTATGACTAAAGATTCTAGGTTACATTTAATAAACAACCAAATGAATACAATGCGTATATAAAGACGGAATCAAAAACATATAAAACGAAATTCGATAGCGAGCATTACTTGAATAATTCATATAAAAAATCGAAATTAAATATTATTTAGCCCCATTTTCGTTATAACAGACTGCAATAATTCAAATCTAAACACAGTATGGCTAGAAAAATAGAATACAGAGAAAACACTACAGGGTATGACTAAAGATTCTAGGTTACATTTAATAAACAACCAAATGAATACAATGCGTATATAAAGACGGAATCAAAAACATATAAAACGAAATTCGATAGCGAGCATTACTTGAATATTTCATATAAAAAATCGAAATTAAATTTTATTTGGCCCCACTTTCGTTATAACAGACTGCAATAATTCAAATCTAAACATAGTATGTCTAGAAAAATAGAACACAGAGAAAACACAACAGGGTATGATTAAAGATTCTGGGTTACATTTAATAAACAACCAAAATGAATACAATGCGTATATAAAGACGGAATCAAAAACATACAAAACGAAATTCGATGGCGAGCATTACTTGAATAATTCATATAAAAAATCGAAATTTAAATTTCATATTATTTGGCCCCACTTTCGTTATAACAGACTGCAATAATTTAAATCTAAACACAGTATGGATAGAAAAATAGAATACAGAGAAAACACTACAGGGTATGACTAAAGATTCTAGGTTACATTTAATAAACAACCAAATGAATACAATGCGTATATAAAGACGCAATCAAAAATGCATAAAACGAAATTCGATAGCGAGTATTACTTGAATAATTCATATAAAAAATCGAAATTAAATATTATTTGGCCCCACTTTCGTTATAACAGACTGCAATAATTCAAATCTAAACACAGTATGGCTAGAAAAATAGAATACAGAGAAAACACAAATGAATACAGGGTATATGACGGAATCAAAAACATATAAAAGAAATTCGATAGGTTACTTGAATATTTCATATAAAAAACAACTTTCGTTATAAAATGAATACAATGCGTATATAAGACGGAATCAAAAACATATAAAACGAAATTCGATAGCGAGTACTACTTGAATATTTCATATAAAAAATCGAAATTAAATTTTATTTGGCTCCACTTTCGTTATAACAGACTGCAATAATTCAAATCTAAACACAGTATGGCTAGAAAAATAGAATACAGAGAAAACACTACCGGGTATGATTAAAGATTCTAGGTTACATTTAATAAACAACCGAATGAATACAGTGCGTATATAATGACGGAATCAAAAATACATAAAACCACATTCGATAGCGAGTACTACTTGAATATTTCATATAAAAAATCGAATTTAAATTTTATTTGGCTGCTCCACTTTCGTTATAACAGACTGCAATAATTCAAATCTAAATACAGTATGTGTAGAAAAACAGAATACAGAGAAAACACTACAGGGTATGACTACAGATTGTAGGTTACATTTAATAAACAACCAAATGAATACAATGCGTATATAAAGACGGAATCAAAAACACAAAACGAAATTCGATGGCGAGTATTACTTGAATAATCCCTATTAAAAATCGAAATTAAATATTATTTGGCCCCACTTTCGTTATAACAGACTGCAATAATTCAAATCTAAACACAGTATGTCTAGAAAAATAGAATACAGAAAAAACACTACAGGGTATGACTAAAGATTCTAGGTTACATTTAATAAACAACCAAATGAATACAATGCGTATATAAAGACGGAATCAAAAACATATAAAACGAAATTCGATAGCGAGTACTACTTGAATAACTCATATAAAAAATCGAAATTAAATATTATTTAGCCCCACTTTCGTTATAACAGACTGCAATAATTCGAATCTAAACATAGTATGTGTAGAAAAACAGAATACAGAGAAAACACTACAGGGTATGACTACAGATTTTAGGTTACATATAAACATCAACTAAACGAGTACAATGCGTATATAAAGGCGGAATCAAAAACATATAAAACGAAATTCGATAGCGAGTACTACTTGAATATTTCATATAAAAAATCGAATTTAAATTTTATTTGGCTGCTCCACTTTCGTTATAACAGACTGCAATAATTCGAATCTAAACACAGTATGTCTAGAAAAATAGAATACAGAAAAAACACTACAGGGTATGACTAAAGATTCTAGGTTACATTTAATAAACAACCAAAATGAATACAATGCGTATATAAAGACGGAATCAAAAATACATAAAACGAAATTCGATAGCGAGTACTACTTGAATATTTCATATAAAAAATCGAAATTAAATATTATTTGGCTCCACTTTCGTTATAACAGACTGCAATAATTCAAATCTAAACACAGTATGTCTAGAAAAATAGAATACAGAGAAAACACTACAGGGTATGACTACAGATTCTAGGTTACATTTAAACAACAACTAAACGAGTACAATGCGTATATAAAGGCGGAATCGAAAACATATAGAACGAAATTCGATGGCGAGTATTACTTGAATAATTCATATTAAAAATTGAAATTAAATATTATTTGGCCCCACTTTCGTTATAACAGACTGCAATAATTCAAATCTAAACATAGTATGTCTAGAAAAATAGAACACAGAGAAAACACTACAGGGTATGACTACAGATTGTAGGTTACATTTAATAAACAACCAAATGAATACAATGCGTATATAAAGACGGAATCAAAAACACAAAACGAAATTCGATGGCAAGTATTACTTGAATAATTCATATTAAAAATCGAAATTAAATATTATTTGACCCCACTTGCGTTATAAAAGACTGCAATAATTCAAATCTAAACATAGTATGTCTAGAAAAATAAAATACAGAGAAAACACTACAGGGTGTCACTGAAAATTCTAGGTCACATATAATAAACAACTAAATGAATACAATGCGTATATAAAGACGGAACATAGTATGTATACAGAAAGAGCAATAGCGTGTGTACCAAAAGTATATAAACCGAACAATGTCATTATCTAATTGCTCCGTGAACAAAATGAAAATGCTGTAGTATTATTTAGTTCCATTTATGATAACTAAAGTTTACAACAATTAAAATATTAATATAGTAGGTTGACACAGAGAATATAGAAAAAAAAACTAATAAATTATAAATATTATTAAGATATAAGAAACAACGAAAAAGAACGCGTACATGAAGGGTATCAAAAATATATATATATATGAAATGAACTTAGGTTAGAGTGAGTATTATTATCTGATTATTCTTACTACTTAATATTAAATAATTAATTATTGGCCAGTATTATTATTTAGATATTTTATGTACAAATTCCAAAAGTACTAACACTAGTTTACCCCGTTTTCTATACCAGAATTTGTTATCAATAAAACTTCGAACACAATATCAACGAAATGTAAAAAAGATTCAGAGAAAAGTCAATATTTATATGACAAAGAATTTTAGATGAGGTAGAATGTATAATAAAAAAGGATGCTTGTATTAAGGAGGATATAAAATAAAACAAAGAAATCAAATAGCCAATATGATTGTTTGAATATTTACTAGAAACAATAACCGAATATATCGTTTACTTAGCCCCTTTGTAGTCACAAAAATTTACGATAATTAATAAAAACTCTAATAACAGAAAAGAAAGCGCGCACGATTTAGGTATTTTATACATAAAATCGAAATATAGTAAACATCATTTTCATTCATTTTCGTTACCCAAGGTTGCGATGATTAAAACTGAAATACAGAATGTGTAAAAGAATGGGATATAAAGAAAATTCTAGGTAAGACAGAATGAACAACAAAATAGAATATAAAGTTGTAATAACGAATAAATAAGCAAAATTTAGAAATTTAGGAGTGCTATTATAATATCAACAAAAATAACCTTTTATACATTATTCTTTGAATTGCTTAAAATTATTATTGGAACTCTGATTAGGGACACCAAGATGGTAAAATGTAAACGTTAAAAATAGAATGGTATTTTGAACGGTAAAGTGTCTAATTTTAAAAAGACCCTTGTGGAGAATGGTAAAATGTAAACGTTAAAAATAAAATGGTATTTTGAACGATAAAGTGTTTAATTTTAAAAAGACCCTTGTGGAGGATGTATTAATATGCTTCGAAACGTGCTGAAACGGTTTGAACATTTTAGGGATAAAAATACGAAAAATAATTTAATTCAACCGAAATTTATTAAAAAATAATACGGGATAATTTATTAACTATCATTTCTGATTTAATATTGATTAAAAATGTAATTTTATGTATCAACACATCGGTAGATGTTTTACTGTGCCAATAAAATATAACAAATTATTAAATAGAAAAATTTGATAAAAATATTTACGAATTAAAAGTCGTTTTATTAAGCAAAATATTTACGGTGTTATTTTAAATGTGTTTTATTTAAGGCAAATGATTTTATATATACATATACAGTCGGGCCCCGATTATCCGTGATCCGGTTAACTGGTAACCCCCCCCCCCCCCCCCCCCCCCCCCCCCCCCCCCCCCCCCCCCCCCCCCCCCCCCCCCCCCCCCCCCCCCCCCCCCCCCCCCCCCCCCCCCCCCCCCCCCCCCCCCCCCCCCCCCCCCCCCCCCCCCCCCCCCCCCCCCCCCCCCCCCCCCCCCCCCCCCCCCCCCCCCCCCCCCCCCCCCCCCCCCCCCCCCCCCCCCCCCCCCCCCCCCCCCCCCCCCCCCCCCGATTAACCGTGATGGCGTCTGTTTTTTGTTTGCAATGTTTTCAAATTGTTTGCTTCGATTAACCGTGATTACCTCTATTGTCCGTGATGGCAGAATTTTTTTATTAACTTCAAATTCATACATACAATACATATAATAAACATGAAAACGGGGAATTGCCTTGTTTGCATACGATGAGTCAGAAGCATTTACAAGTGATTGGTTTAATTTTGAAATTTGAGAAGTGCGGGTGGTTAGATCTAAATATATTTAGTATGGCATCGTTACCAGTGGCGAAAAGACAAAGATACGTTTTAAATGTTAATGTAAATATGTATGTACACCAATGTTCACTTATTAAATAATAAAAATATTAAAAAAACTGTATAATCAAAATTGTTATTCGATTAACTGTGAAAATCGATTATCCGTAATGCTTCTGGTCCCGACCATCACGGATAATCGAGGCCCGACTGTATATATACATATACATACATATATACACACACACACACATATATGTATATATATATATATATATATATATACATACATATATGTATATATATATATATATATATATATACATACATACATATATGTATACATAATGAAGGTCTATTCAAATATAAATGATGATAATAAAAAGATATTTTCTTTGGCACGGTTATATGTGTATATAAGTTATACATTTATATATAAGTACAAAGAAGTGTTTACAACCTTAAAAAAAACTTTAATTTCATATTTTTTAACGTTTTAACGACGTTGTACATTATTAAAATTTTAATAGTAAAACAATGAACATTCTGAGTGAAGGATATAATTAATAATAAAATATACGAACGTGAAGAATAATATTGAAAATACATAAAACATAATACAATAGTAAATATCCAAATTTCATAAACAAAATCGAAATATGTTATTATTTAGTCACTTTTTCATTACTAACATGATACGTATGAAATATGACATTAACAGACATTAAATAATTACGAAGATATAATGAACAATAGAAAATACATGAAAGAAGGCCCGGAAAAACATATGAAACAAAATTCGTTAAGTTAGTATTATGTGATTATTTCATGAAGAAAATAAACAGTAAGATTATTTCGCCCCATTTTCGGTATATAAAATATTGCAATAATTCAAAACTAAACGTAGTGTATAAAAAAAAAATTAATATAGAGAAAACTCGATATTAAATAATTGAACATTCTAGATGACAAAAAAGAAAGTGCACGCGACGAGTGTATCAAAATATATAAAGCGAAATTCGGTAACAAAGAGTATTATTATTTGAATATTTCATATATAAAATCTAAATAAAATAATATTTAGCCCCATTTTCTTCGATATAAAAATTTATGGGAGTTCAAATATAAACATAGTATGCGTAGAAAATAGAATACAGAGAAAACACTACAGGGTGTCACTGAAAATTCTAGGTCACATATAATAAACAACTAAATGAATACAATGCGTATATAAAGACGGAATAAAAAACACATAAAACGAAATTAGATAGCGAGTATTACTTGAATATATCATAGAAAATCGAAATTAAATATTATTTGGCCCCACTTGCGTTATAAAAGACTGCAATAATTCAAATCTAAACATAGTATGTCTAGAAAAATAGAATACAGAGAAAACACTACAGGGTGTCACTGAAAATTCTAGGTCACATATAATAAACAACTAAATGAATACAATGCGTATATGAAGACGGAATCAAAAACACATAAAAACGAAATTCGATAGCGAGTATTACTTGAATATATCATAGAAAATCGAAATTGAACGTTATTTGGCCCCACTTGCGTTATAAAAGACTGCAATAATTCAAATCAAAACATAGTATGTCTAGAAAAATAGAATACAGAGAAAACACTACAGGGTATGGACTAAAGATTCTAGGTTACACATAATAAACAACACAATCGTGAATTCTAGGTAGAATAAACAACAAAATGAATGTATATTTCGAAGAGGGCACCAACAATATATAAAGCAAATGCACTTTGCTTGACACTGTTATAAGAATTTGTTTTATATCTATGTCTAAGTACAAAGTAGGATGCGGTTTAACCTGAATAAGTAGACTAGCGTAATGGAGGAATAAAATTAGATAGAATAGAAAACGCCTTAATAATACTACAATTGATCTTAACAATTGTATTGACATTTGGAAAATGTATAAAATATTAAAATTGATCGTGTAGCGTTTACAAGCTGAAAGTAGCTTTGATATATTATTTACAGTTTCGAATTATCGATTTTTACTTGATTATAATTTATATTAATCCGGATCTGGCGAAATGGTCAATAATAAGAAATTCAAAATGAAATTTTTTTCGAAGCAGTCGTTGGTTTTTTGAAATCTATAAGTACAAAAATAAAATGTGATTTTAATTTATTTTTTTAAATGAATTTTAAATTAAAGGGGCGGAGTGTGGCGAGGTGTAAATAAATGTAAATTAATATATGTTTGTTTTATATCTATGTCTAAGTACAAAGTAGGATGCGGTGTAACCTAAATAAACAGAATAATTGAACGGGGGAATAAATTTAAATAGAAAATGCTTTAATATTACTACAATTAGTCGAACAATTATATTGACATACGGAAAATAAATATTAAAATTTAACATGTGGTGTTTACGAGCTGAAAATAGCTTTAATATCACATTATTTGTCGTTTTCATTTCGATTTTACTTGATTAAAATTTATATTAATCCGGATCTGGCGAAAAATGGTCAATAATAAGAATTTCAAAACAAAATTTTTTTCAGTGCACTTTAAAGTGTTTGTTTTTTTATCTATAAAGTACAAAAATAAAATGCGATTTTAATTTATATTTTTTAAATGAATATAAAAAAGGGCGGAGGGAGTAAATATAAATTAAAAATAAGTTAATGTAACAATTACAAACTGAATATACATAGGTTTATAAGCAGTCTCATTCTGATGTTTTCTCTCAATGAATCAAATGATTTGTGTGCAAAGTGAGGTGTAGCGCCATCCTGTTGAAACCAACATATCCTCTAGATAAATATTCATTAATTCAGGCCACAAAAATTCGGTTATCATCCGACGATATCGATCACCATTGACAGTTACAGCTTCATCAGCAGCATTTTCAAAGAAGTAAGGTCCAATTACACCACCTGTCAATAATGCACATCAAACAGTAACTCGTTTAGGATGCACAGGTTTCTCATGAATAATTCGTGGATTTTCCTCACCCCAGATACGGCAATTTTGTTTATTGACACCAAGTTCAAAATGTGCCTCATCGGAAAACGTTATTTTTTGAGAAAAATCAGTTGGTTGTTCATTAATGAAATTGACAAATGAACAACGTTTTAAATGATCTAATGGCTTCAGTTCCTGTGTTATCTGAACATTATATGCCTTCAGAGCTAAATCCTTGCGTAAAATACGCCATGTTGTTGATCCACTAAGTCCAAGTTGTGAACGTCGTATAATCGACATTTCAGGATCTTCAGCAACACTTTCACGAACCAAACCATTATTTTCTTGTGAACGACCACTACGACTGTATTTTTCACTTTCTTGATCTTCCACGGAACCGGTCTCTTGAAATTTTTTAATAATTCGACCAATAGTGCTTTCAGATGGACGATTATGTAAATCATAAAATTCACGTAATTTTCTAAAAACTCTTTTCGCAGAACGCCGATAAAATAATTCAACAATTTGAACGCGTCGTTGTACCGTGTATGAAGCCATTTTTATAAATGTCATACATCACACTTTTTAAATGCCCACATACCCAGACAAATTCAGTGCGCCATCTATATTTTATTTATTCTTTAAAAAAAACCGCGCCGTTTGAAGCACCCTTTTTTTATTGGTGTCGCTCGGTGGAGAAAAAGGTTGTAATGCATAGAACAAGGCTACAAAATCATAAATAACAATAAAATTAATTCAGAGGTATAATGCGGTTACATAAAAATCAATTTAAAAATTCTTAAATTATTTTTAAAAGACACGGTGGGTGTGTATAATATTTTAGAAGGTTTATATCTATTTTACATTCACTTAATTAATTTTATCAAATTTAAAGAATAATTTTAATAAAATTAAATAACTTTTAGTAACAATTCGTAGGTAATTTTGAGTAAAATAAAAAAATGAAATACAAATATCACTGAAACCATTATTTTATATTAATTTCATAGTTTATATTGAAATATTGTATACGTTATTAAAAATGTGGGAAATATTTATTATTAAATTAAATTTGTTTAAATCATATACTTTATAAGACGGTAAAACACAAGACACGACTTGTATTTCTTTTACAAAGAATTAACAAATTAAAGAAGTACATTATCTTTTAATTATACGCGATTACAAAGGTTAGAAATGTGTTGTGAATTTACGATATAAGCCCTGATAATGAATTTCATATTAAACTAATCGAACAAAGAAGTTCTACTACAACTTCGAATTAACAAAAATAATTATCATTTTTAAGCGTTCATTTCTTAAATTATATTAAAAAGTTAGCGATTACAGAGGCCGCGAAAAGTTTCGCGACAATTTACACCTTTTAAACGCAAAGTACAAACTAGACGAAATAAAACTAAATTAATAATTTTACCTTAGATTTAACTGTTTAATAACAAACGCCGAATAAACGAGAGTATGTTAAACGGCACAGGTATTAGTGTTAGAATAAAATAAATATATTAAGAGAATAAATTTAAATGTAAAGATTTTGGACAATAAAAAAAGACTGCGTATTCACGTTTCACAACAGGTAGAATTTGACTAATTTTTAATTATTAACTATAGTCGTATAATATATTTAGGATAGAACTTTATACGTATTTTATAACTTGAAATTTAGTATCGCCCTTAATTTTTCTTAAGGCCAGTAACGTTACAATAACTTGTGAGGATAAACCCCAACGTAGTTGTTAAGCAGAAAATTAGTTACTATAAAAAGCGAAGCCTGATCTAAGAATGAAAGAAACGGATTTTAAATATGAAGAAACTATTGTAATATGGTATATGCCTATATGTAAGATGCCTACAAAATCTTCAGGAAATCTAGCTATCTATGTAAATTAGCCGTTTGTCTAGTGTCAATGTTTAAAAAAGATGTAAAACTAAATGGTGCGTTTAATTGTTCTTATTATATGTGTTTATAAAGGTCAGTAATGTTACATTAAATGTAGTTTTTAAGCGTACAATCTGCGGTGAATATGTTATATGTTAATATTTAAGATTATATAGTGTACAATCAGTAATTACAATGAAAAGCAAAGCCTGCGAATCTAGGAATCAAAGAAACGAGTTCTAAATATTAAAATACTTTTATATAAAGAAACTACGGTAACATGTTATATGTTAATTTGTGAGATACACAGAAAATCTTGCGGATGTAAATTAATCGTTTTGTCTTACAATAGATGTTTTAAAAATACATAAAACTAAATGATGCGTTCAATTTTTCTTATTATTTGCGCTTATAAAGGCTAGTAATGTTACAACAAAATATGCCCATGGACCCCAATGTAGTTTTTAAGCGTACAATCTGCGATAAATATGTTGTATACTAATATCTAAGTTAGATAGTGTACAATTAGTACTTGCGGTGAAAAACAAAGCCTGCAAATCTATGAATGAAAGAAACGAGTTTTAAATATTTAAATGCTTTTATGTAATGAAACTACGGTAACATGTTATATGTTAATTTGTAAGGTTACATAAAAAACCTTCAGATAATCTTACGTGATGTAAATTAACCGTTTGTCTTATAGTAGAAATGTTTTAAAAATATATACAACTAAATGATACAATAAAATATGCGAATGGACCCCCAATGTAGCTTTTAAGCCTACAATCGATGAATATGTTAAATGCTAATATGGAAGATACATTAGCGTACAATTAGTACTTGCGGTGAAATTAAAGCCTGCGAATTTAAGAAAGAAATGAACGAATTTTAAATATTAAAATGCTTTTACATAAAGAAACTAGGATAATATGTTATATGCTAATACGTAAGGTACATAGAAAATCTTCAGAAAATCTTGTCGATGTAAATTAATCGTTTGTCTAACAGTAATGTTTTAAAAACACAAAACTAAATGATGCGTTTATAAAGGTCAGTAATGTTACAATAAAGTACGCGAATGGACCTTCAATGTAGTTTTTAAGCGTACAACGTGCGATAAATATGTTATACATATACTAATATGTAAGTTAGATAGTGTACAATTAGTACGTGCGGTGAAAAGCAAAGTCTGCGAATCTAGGAATGACAGAAACGAGTTTTAATTATTAAAATGTTTGTATGTAAAGAAACGACGGTAACATGTTATATGTTAATTTGTAAGATACATAAAAAATCTTCAGAAAACCATGTCGATGTGAATTAATCGTTTGTCTAACAGTAGAAATGTTTTCAAAACACATAAAACTAAATGATGCGTCCAATTTTTCTTCTTATTTGCGTTTATAAAGGCCAGTAATGATACAATAAAATGCGCTAATGGATCCGCAATGTAGTTTTTAAGCGTACAATCTGCGATGAATATGTTAGATGCTAATATGGAAGATACGTACTGTACAATTAATACATGCCGTGAAAAATAAAATCTGCGAATCTAGGAATGAAAGAAACGAGTTTTAATTATTAAAATGCTTTTATATAAAGAAATTAGGGTAATATGTTTCATGCTAATACCTAATATACATAAAAAATCTTCAAAGAATCTTGCCGATGTAAATTAATAGTTCGTCTTACAGAAAAAATGTTTTAAAAACACAAAACTAAATGATATGTTCAATTTTTTTTATTATTTGCGTTTATAAAGGCCAGTAATGTTACAATAAAATACGCGAATGAACCCTCAATATAGTTTTTAAGCGTACAATGAGCGATAAATATATTATATACTAATATGTAAGTTAGATAGTGTACAATCAGTACTTGCGGTGAAAAACAAAGTTTGCGTATCTAAGTACGAAAGAAACAAGTTTTAAATATAAAAATGCTTTTATATAAAAACTAGGTAGTATGTTACATGTTAATTTGTAAGATACATAAAAAATCTTCAGAAAACCTCGTCGGTGTAAATTAATCATTTGTCTTACAGCAGAAATGTTTTAAAAATACATAAAACTAAATGATGCGTTCAATTTTTCTTTTTATTTGCGTTTTTAAAGACCAGTAATGTTACCATAAAATACGTTAATGGACTGCCAATGTAGTTTTCAAGCGTACAATCTGCGTTTAATATGTTAGATGCTAATATGGAAGGTATATAGTGTACAATCAGTGCTTGCGGTGAAAAATAAAGTCTGCGAATCTAGGCATGAAAGAAACAAGTTTTAAATATTAAAATGCTTTTATGTAAAGAAACTACGGTAACATGTTACATGTTAATTTGAGATACATAGAAAATCTTAAGGATGTAAATTAATCGTTAGTCTTACAGTAGAAATGTTTTAAAAACACATAAAACTAAATGATGCATACAATTTTTCTTATTTGCGTTTATAAAGGCCAGTAATGTTACAATATAAGACGCGAATGGACCCTCAACGTGTGATAAATATGTTATATACTAATATGTAAGTTAGATAGTGTACAATTAGTACTTGCGATGAAAAACAAAGCCTGCGAATGAAAGAAGCGAGTTATAAATATTAAAATACTTTTATCTAAAGAAACTACGGTAATATGTTATATGTTATTTGTGTTTATATTTTAAGATACATAGAAAATCTTCAGAAAATGTTACGGATGTAAATTAATCGTTTGTCTTACAGTAGAAATGTTTTAAAAACACGTAAAACTAAATGATGCGTCCAATCGTTCTTATTATTTGCGATTATAAAGGTCAGTAATGTGGAAAATAAAGTCTACGAATTTAGGAATCAAAGACATGAGTTTTAAACATGAAAATGCAAATCTGTAAAGAAACTACGCTAACATGTTATACGTTAATTTATAAGATACATAGAAAATCTTCAGAAAACCTTGTCGATATAAATTAATCGTTTCTCTTATAGTAGAAATGTTTAAAAACACAAAACTAACTGCGTTTACTTCTTCTTATTATTTGCGTTTATAAAGACCAGTAATACAATAAAATATGCCCATGGACCCCAATGTAGTTTTTAAGCGTTCAATATGCGATAAATATGTTATATGCTAAGATAAACATTGTACAATTAATACTTGCGGCGAGAAACAAAAGCCTGCGAATCTAAAAATGAAGGAAACTGATTTTAAATATTAAAATGCTTATATGTAAAGAAACTAGGGTGATATGTTATATGCTAATACGTAAGGTAGATAGAAAACTTTCAGAGAAACTTACCTATCTAAATTAGTCGTTTGTGCTCTAGCGTAAAAGTTTAAAAAAACAAGACAGACCAAGTATTGCGTTTAATTTTTCTTATTATAGTGTATGCGTTTAGAAAGGCCAGTAATATTACTATAAAATATGAGAATGAACCCAAATATAGATCTTAATCGTATAATTGAATGTGATAAAAAACTATATACATGTATAAACTATGATTTACTTTATGTTATTTGAAAAAATATTTTCATTATTTATGTAACATAGCTACCAACATAGTCAAGTAGCCCAATACATGCTTAATATTTTAAATGGCGCACACTATTAAAAAAATCGAGTAACAGAAACTGTCAAATATTGGGTCTGGGAAAAAGTTCGTGGCGTTTTTTCAGTAAAATTCAACTGGTCCCCGCATGGCGCGTGGACGAATTCATTTAAACCGAATATGCTCCATTATTATCGACAATGTTTCGCCATTCTTTTGGTAGATCCATGATCCCATCGGTGAAAAACTTCTGTGGTTTCTGGTCGAAAAACTGAATCAAGTAGTTTTCACAGGCTTCTTTTGAAACCAACTTAATTCCATTGAGAGAGTTCTGCAGAGATCGAAGCAGATGATAGTCAGAGGGTGCTATATCCGGACTGTAAGGTGGGTGCATCAAAACTTCCCAACCAAACTCTCTCAATTTTTGACGGGTCATCAAAGAAGTGTGTGGTCGGGCGTTGTCATGATGGAAGACAACACCTTTCCTATTAATCAATTCGGGCCGTTTTCTTTCAATCGCCTGGCGTAATCTCGCTAGTTGTGCACAGTAGAGTTGAGAATCAATCGTCTAACCTGTTGGAAGTAGCTCGTAGTGGACGATTCCCCTCCAGTCCCACCATACACACAGCATCACTTTTTTTGGCGTCAATGTTGGCTTAGCGAACGCTTGTGACGGCTCACCATCCTTTATCCACGATCTTTTACGCTTCCGATTATCGTACGTAATCCATTTTTCATCTCTGGTTATTAAACGTTTCAGAAACGGCTCGATTTCATTCCGTTTCAGCAGCGCATCGCAGATGTTAATTCGGTCCATCATGTTTTTCACGCTCAACTCATGAGGAACCCATACGTCAAGCTTTTTTTTGTAACCAGCTTTGTGTAAATGGTTCAAAACAGTTTTGTGGTCAATGCCTAGCTCCATGCCAATATCGACACTGCTGATATGCTTATCTTGTTGGACTTTTTCAAGAATTTCATCAGATTTTTCAGTGATTGGACGACCGGAGCGTGACTCATCTTTCACATTGAAATTTCCAGAACGAAAGCGAGCGAACCATTTCCGCCCAACAGATTTCGATAAAGTACCTTCACCGTACACAGCACAAATTTTATCACAAGCCTGCGCAGCGTTCTTCCCCTTATCATAATAATATTGCAGAATATAGCGAAATTTCTCATTATTCTTCTCCATTTTCAAGTGCGAATAACTTTCCAACCACTGCACCGATTACAATGTTTCTACGCTCAAACTAACGTTCGGAAGGTCATCTAAAAAACGAGCCGTCGGTGGTGTCTCTGCGACTTGTTGTTCTTTAGTTATCGGCAACCAATGCCATCTATCGGGAAAAACGCCACGAACTTTTTCCCAGACCCAATATTTCAAAAATCCTTCTTCCTGAATAATATTCAAAATTATATTTATAAAGAAAATATACATACATAAACATTTCAAACAACTTCTACGATTTTTAGTAAAGTTTCAAGTTCAGGTAATACATAGCATTTAATGTAATATTAAATATTTTCATTATATTCAAAAGAGTGCAGTGGAGGTGGGTGGGCCAATAATTTTACAATAATCAACCCCCATATTGTATTTGAAAATAAAATTCTCTTTTCATGATACATAAAAGAAAATAATATTTTAAACTGAACAAGTATTAGGAAGTAAATTTCATGGAGTGTATTTTAAATATTAAAACGTTATTTTAAGTTAATAAATAAACTACAATAGAAAACTAATCTAAAGGTGGTAGAATATGTTTAGTGAACAAGTCCGTAAAATTATTAGAATTAGTTAATATTTTTAATATAAAATTAGATGCATTGTTTGTAAATAAAAGAAAGTCATACACTTGTAAATGTTAGTGTAAATATGGGAAGTTTAAATTTGGAAATCTGACTTGTCGTAGCACATTATAAAAACAATGGTTACAATAATTTTTAGTTCTTATAATAAAATGCTAAATAAAGTAAAGTAGGCTGAGCAAATATGATGAGACGAAAATCGTAATTTTTTACGAAAAATTCATAAATTCATTGGCTTTTTACGAACAATATTTTCCATTTAGTTTATACAAAATTGTTGATAAATCAAAATAAAAACGATAAATCAAGTTTCGGTGTAGCATACATGTGTAAATGTATTTTTTAAATCCTTGTGAATACACATGGATATATGTTCTGTATATACAATATCTAAAAATTCTAAAAATAGTCTTCGACATTTACACTAGCATACTTACAGAGACGTTTCTAGAATATAAATAAAAGATGTCCCAAAATTAACGCAAGATTTGAATTAAATAGAAAATTCAGTTTTTAGTCTTTTGTTTGGTATTTTTTTATTGAATCATAAAGTACATAGGATAGGGTTATTTATGGAATAACACATCGGGCAAATGGCCTCCACGGCTTTGCATGCACATACGCACTCGTTTGTCGAAATTTTCCGTCACCATTATGCATAAATGTGGCTGAATTTCGTTGATGCAGCGTTGAATGTCCTCCTTTTAATGCACGGGTGGTTATGGGCTTGTTGACATAAACCTGTGATTTCAAACAACCCCATAAAAAGAAATCTAATGGTGTTAAATCACACGATCTAGGGGGCTAATTCTGATCATCGAAACGAGAGAGTAGACGACCTGGAAATGTCTCACGCAGTAATTGAATTGTTTCACGGGCTGTATGGCATGTGGCACCGTCTTGTTGAAACCACATATTGGCCACATCAATATCATCTAATTTCGGCAGAAAGAACTGTGTTATCATGTCGCGTCATCGAGCACCAGTAACAGTCACTGCTTGACCAGCCTCATTTTCAAAAAAGTATGGTCCAATTATGCCTCCGGCCCAAAATCCACACCAAACAGTGACACGTGGTGGATGCATTTATTTTTCGACAATCACATGTAGGTTCTCAGAACTCCAAAAGCGGCAATTTTGTCGATTAACAAAGCCATCAAGGTGAAAATGTGCTTCATCGCTTAGGATGATGTCGCTCGAAAAATCAGCATCCATTTGTTGATGTTCAATAATCCATTCAACGAACTCTCTTCGCTGTGCATGGTCATTAGGCTTCCGTTGTTGTGTTAATTGAATTTTGTAAGCATGGAGACACAGATCTTTAGTGAGTATACAATGTAGAGATCTTCTTGAAATTTGCAATTCTTGTTCACGGCGCCGAATTGTGGTTCCTGGATTGTCACCGACACTCTCACGCACTGCTTGGATATTGACATTTGAACGGCCTGTTTTTGGACGACCAGTGTGTTTGGCGTCTCCAACGGATCCAGTCTCCCCGAATTTTTCAATTAATCTCTTCACAGTTGACGAAGTTAAAACACTATTCCGACCATATTTTGCATGAAATTTTCGAACTGCGGCCGCCAAGCTTTCATTATTTTTGAAATATTGTTCAATAATGAAGACACGTTGCTATATCGTGTAACGTTCCATTTTTACTAACCTTAAACTATCAGCTGTCGAATTGTTTTTTTTAAGGGTTGCCAACACTTTACTGCACAAATTCAAATCTTGCGTTAATTTTGGGACACTATTATATAAGAGAATATTATGCATACCAACAAACAGTGAATTAATATTAATTTAAATTTTTTTACATTTCTATAGTTGATAATTGTTGGATAAATTATCTTGTTAAAATTGTTTTAAAGTATAATTTTGTAATAAACGGTTCATTAGTAATTAAAATGTAGAGTATGTAGAAAAAGAAACTGTCAAATAATATTTCAATAATTTTCGTGTTGAAAATATACATATGTACATACATATACATTTCAAACTTTTATGGATTTTAGTAAAGTTTCAAGTTCAAGTAACAGATAACAAATAATATAATATTAAATATTTTTATTATATTTAAAAGAGTGCAGTGGAGGTGGGTGGGCCAATATTTTACAATAATCAACCCCAATGTTGTATTTAAAAATAAAAATCTATTTTCATGATACATAAAAGAAAATAGTACTTTAAATTTAACAAATATCAGAATTAAAAATTTTACTAAAATATATTTTGAATATTGAAACGTTGTTTTACATTTGCAAATGAACTACAATAGAAAACAAATCTAAAAGTGGTAGAATATTAGTAAACGGATTCATAAAATTACGCATTAGTTTTATAATATATTTAAAATAAAATTAAAAGTATCGTTTACATAACTGAAAGAAAGTAATGCACTTGTAAAAGTTAGTGAAAATATGGGAGATTTTTAATCTGAAGTCTGACTTGATTTGAAACAGTACAAAAACAATAGTTTCAGAAACTTTTCGTTCTTATTAATAAATATTAAATAAAGTAACGTAGGCCAAGTTAAACAGATGTTATAATAGAAATGACAAATGCGAAATGCCTTTTTTTAACAGAGAGATTATAAAATAGATAACTAGAAATATATGCATGGCCGGCTTCAATATTTTTTAAATCACGGTAGGAAATATAAAAATATTAATGTGTTATAAAAATTCAAAATAAAGAGGTTAAGTTTATTTACGAAAATTGAAAAAGACCATCAAGGACTCAAAATTAGTACAATGAATAAAATAAAAAATAAATATGGAAATACATAAATAGTTTAAATAACGATATGCAAAGTTTGTATACTCTGGAAACTATTAAAGTGTTATACAATATGATTATGAAGATTATTATTACGGATGACGTTTGAATACTTTTTATTTTATTTATAAATACTCTATTTATAAGGAGTACATATGCCGTAGAAACAATGAATTAAAATTTGAAACAATTTATACATGTCCAATATCGAAGAATTCACTGCTTTTGACCGGACAATGTTTCGTACTTCGTTTGCAAAATTCAATAGTTTGTTATTAATAAATTAAGGGAAAACGATACATTAATTCCTTGTATATATTTAATGTATATAATAAACTATATAAACATACACAATACAATATATAATATCTAGCATACATACATAAAGGTATTTTTTAAATCATGAATACACATGTATATATTTATATGTACAAACAATATAAACATACACAATACAATATATAATACAATATAAACATTTCTAGAAATAGTCTTCGATAATTATACTATTATGCTTACAGAAAATTATTAGAATATAAATAAAGAAGGGAATATTACACACACTACCAATAAATACGGATCGACGTTGAATATAAAAATAATATAAATGTAAAATTAAATATTCATCTATAATTACTTTTACATTTCTATATTAGCTATTCCATAGATAAATTAAAAACATGTCTTTCAAGCTTTATACTTGTATAGTTGAAAAAAAACATGATCGCATGCAAAATTAAGATTAAATTTTCGACAAAAAAAATGTACAACATATAGTGGTTAGTCCAAACAAAATATTAGATAAAATCGGAGAATTTGTTTCGTCAATTTTCAAATTTGAAAATAATAATTGTATTAGTAAGATGACGTTAACTAGAAATAATAGAATCTTAAGAAGTATGTTGAATATAAAAATAATATAAATGTAACATTAAATATGATAAAACTATTTGTTATTAAAGTTGATACACAATTAATAATTATTGTTATTAACATAATTTTTAAGATGTATTAATTTAACAAATTGATCCATTATTTTACGTTATTTCAGAAAATATTTATACATACAATAAAACTAATAATCATAGAGATGAGTAAGTTTTATAATTATGCATTTTACATCTACATATAAGATAGGAGACCTTGTTTGTCAATAATAGAATCTTAAGAAGAACGTTGAATATAAAAATAATATAAATGTAAAATTAAATTTGATAAAACTATTTGTTATTAAAGTTGGTACACAATTAATAATTATCGCTATTAACATAATTTTTAAGATGTATTAATTTAACAAATTGATCCATTATTTTACGTTATTTGAGAAAATATTTATACATACAATAAAACTAATAATCATAGAGATGAGTAAGTTTTACAATTATGCATTTTACATCTACATATAAGATAGAAGACCTTGTTTGTCAATAATAGAATCTTAAGAAGAACGTTGAATATAAAAATAATATAAATGTAACATTAAATATGATAAAACTATTTGTTATTAAAGTTGATACACAATTAATAATTATTGTTATTAACATAATTTTTAAGATGTACTAATTTAACAAATTGATCCATTATTTTACGTTATTTGAGAAAATATTTATACATACAATAAAACTAATAATCATAGAGATGAGTAAGTTTTACAATTATGCATTTTATATCTACATATAACATAGGAGACCTTGATTGTCAATAATAGAATCTTAAGAAGAACGTTGAATATAAAAATAATATAAATGTAAGATTAAATATGATAAAACTATTTGTTATTAAAGTTGATACACCATTGAATAATATTATTTTGCGTTATTTGAGAAAATATTTATACATACAATAAAACTAATAACCATAGAGATGAGTAAGTTTTATAATTACGCATTTTACATGTACATACATATAAGATAGAAGACCTTGCTTGTTATTAAAAAAATACTGGCAAAAAAAATTAGAAAATTACGTATAAAAGCACAAGTAATCGCGATAAGAGTATGAAAAACTTGAATAATATTTAAAAAAAACCCTTGTAATAATTGTAGAACATTTGTTCAAAATTATTGTTATTAAAATAAAGGTACATGAATTATTAACAAACAATGAGCTACTACGGCACTGTAGCAATAGATAACAAATTTTGAAAAACAATATCAAAATGCTGTTATATTTAAAAAAGTGTGTAGATAGCTGGATCAATAATTTTTAAAAATTATATTAAGTTAAAAAGAATCTGGATTATTACGTGTAAATATTAGTTAATTATTGTGGACGATGAGAGTCCAGGCAAATAGGAAAACAAACGATTTAAAAATGAAAGTAGATCGAAGTATTCTAATACTAGTGACCCGTGAAGTTTTTGGAATATAAATAAATAAGGGAAAGTTATGTATACCATCAAGTTAGTGTGCGCAATTTCGGTTTATTATTAAAATATGCTTTTTTACATCTTTATAATTGGTGTTCCTTAAATAAATTAAAAATATATCGCTAAAACTTTATAATTGTGTAGTTTTAAAGGAAAATATGATCGCATGTAACATTAAGAAGAAAAAATATAAATTTTTGTTAGGAAAACGTGTATACTGTTTGGTTAAAATAAAATATTAAATAAAATTCGGGATACTATTTCGTCGACGTTCCAATTCGGAAGTAATATTAGCAATGGTAAAACTGTGAACTAGAAATAATAAAATTTTACAAAACGTAGAATATACAAATGATGTAAGTATTGTAATATTAGATATGACGAAACTAATTATTATTAAAGATAATACGTAATTATTATTATGAATATAGTTTTTAGGATTTATTAACTTGATCTATTACTTTGTAATATTCAAATATATTATTTATACATACATATTTGTCCAAAATTATCTTTACGACAATAAAGGTACATAAATTATTAATCAGTAATAATATTTTACAGTACAGTAACAATAGATGACAAATTTTTAAAAATAATATCAATACGCTTCTGATATATTGAAAAGAGTGTAGTTGGAGGTGGGTGGGCCAACAATTTTTAAAAATTTATACTATATTATTGATACACATACATGCTATAGTATCGAAATCTAGTTTTAGAATCAAAATGATATTCATTTGGTACGTAGACTTCCGCGGTCGTGGTCCATGCTATCTGCTTCTGGGTTTCCAGGCTGGAACCGCGTCACTTGTATATCTGCCGACGTTTCGTACCCATTTGTATGGGATATCTTCAGGACTGAACTACTGCACTGAAACTGAAGTTAGTTTCAGTGCACGTTTCGTACCCATACAAATGGGTACGAAACGTCGGCAGATATACTAGTGACGTGGTTCCAGCCCGGAAACCCAGAAGCAGATAGCAAAAAGATATTCACTTTATCAATATTCTGTTCGTGTACATCGACAAGACTTTTTGTATTGTTAAAAATATTATGTTTGGATATCTATCAATTTCCGAAAAGTTTTTTTTATAAATGACTCGCCACTTTTTCTTCTAGTATCGCAACGTAACTATTACTGTTCAATCCGACCTTGCGTAAACTAATTTCTCCAAATCCTGACGCCAGCATGCAACCCCACACCATTATGCTGACACCTCCATGTTTTACCCAACTATAATTCATTCGGAATTAAATATTTCACTGGACCTTTAACGCACAAACTTTACTTCAACTCGCTCAAAAGTTTCTAACGAATACTAATTAAGAAGGCACGATTTACATTTTATGCTTTTATAAAATTACAGTATCCAAATCGTTTTAAAAGCCTAATATCAAAGAAATATACATACTTGATTCATGGTACTAAGAAATTTTTTTGTATTACTGCATGAGACAGCGCTTCAGGTAGCAAGACCATGTAGATTGATCATTTTAGACATTTAACAGGGCTTACTGAAATTGATGCTTTGCGTTCATGATCAAGTTCTTAATGCTTTGGAGACATCTTTACCTGATTACTTCGTCCTTCTGTGTCGGAATCATATTGTATTTCCGGTATGCTGCCGGTGTTTCGTCTTCATTTGTATGAAACATCTTATATCGCTATTGTTGTCATTGCACTGAAACTTAATTTCAACGATTTCCACTAACTCTGTCGAGCCATTCGCTTTATATAGTAATCGATTTAGTCTGTTTTCATAACCATCTACATCTTTTGAACATTTCCTTTTGTTTCGCAATGCAAACTTGTATATATCCTTGTCTACTTTTAAAGAATGATTTGCGGGGTATTTAATTTACGTGTCTTGAGTGTTTCGACTACAATGTACAATCATAATAAATGAACAAAATATAAAGTGCTTTTTTGGTTTGTTAAACAATTTGATGAGTTCGATGTCTAAGCTAAATTGATTTATTAAAAGAAATACTTTAAAACTTTCAGGTGTCCAGCATGGTTTTACAAATTAATATCGCAAAATATGCTTGTAAATATCCCAATGGCCGGTTGATTAGAATTTTTTTAATACCTGATTTTGTCCAGGGGTGCGTAGGGATGGTTGATATACACTATAATTCTTTTAATCTTAAAAATTTAATACAAATGCGTGTGTCTAAGGTGTATCGCTATAAGACACTATCTTTTGTCGAAATACAAAATTCCGCTGGATTTTCCGAATTTGAAAACATGTATTCCTAATGCAGTCAGTACAGTTCGAAACTTGGTGGTAAGGGTATAAGAGAGGATCGTGGCTTATTTACAAGGTCGTCTTTATGTTTTTTGTAAATAATTTTTTATAAGCACAACAACATTAAAAAATATATTTAGGTTTTTTATATTTTCAATTTTGTTTCACATTTACAAATGCATTTAAATAAATAATTTGAACTGTGTATATAAATTCTTGAAACCTTTATTATAAAAGGGCGATGCCTTATATTTCTTGACTTATATTTATGAAAATAAATTCAATATTTAAACTTCTATAGTTTGCTGTATCCAGTTCATTATTTTCAACGAAATGCTGTTTACACTTTCGCCAAACATTTATTCCATAAATTCGACGTTCTGCGTGTTAATTGGGTTCAAATTTAAAATTCCTCAACTTTGATTTAAGATACAGTATAATGTAAAAAAGAATAAGAATTTTTTTAACGAGATCGTTATATGATAAATTGCTACATTAACATGATAGACGTTCATAGTTTCGAAACAGTGTAATTATATTTAGGTTGGTTACGTCAATTTTCTTACGATTTCACGGTTTTAATTACGTCAAAACGGTAACGTCGAAATGAGTTCCCTTTATAATTAAAATTAATTTATCTAATGAATACCGAGAAGTGTAGCATTATTAAAATCTAATGTGAGAAGATACCGTGGCGTTTTTTACATTGTGTTTGTTGCGAGAAAAATATGGCATGAAGAATGCAGATGTTACATGTGCCAACGTGAAAAATGAATAATTTGTTTTACATTCTCGACTTTGTGTTCAACTTTAAATCGTGCCGATTGAAAAGGAAGTGCGTAAAATGCTTTTTGCCAAGAATTCGTTTTGGGATGCATGCAAATTTTAGCTTCATTTGAACGAGGTCCAAGTTGGAAAGGTTTTAACAAGGTGGAACGAGCGATTAGGATTTCTTGGATATTTTCCATAAATGTATTTGCATCTTCTTTACCCGTTTCGTATACGATTTGGATTATGCAATGTTGCAAAGGATTTTAGAAAACATACTAAAATTACAGTTCGAATTTATATTTCAATGTTGATTAAATTTGATCAATTTGTATTCATGCTGGTGATGTTTTAATGGCATTGTTTTGATATATTTTTTTCCTTAAAGAACAAGAAAGTATGTCATGGATAGGGAGTGTTGATAATAAGTCTTATTATAAGAATTATTTACTGCAAATTGAATACTTCTTTGGAATATTAATGTGAAAAATTACAATGTAAGGATGTTATGTAAATAGGTTGGTTTAAAAATGTTAGTCAAGTGGTGGTGAAAATGTATTAAGTTGGTTTAAACGGTACATTAAGACTACGAATACCAATTAATGATTTCTGTGGACGTGTTAGTTATACAATGAACAGTCGTAACGTGATTGCTTGATTTATTACAATAGTTTAGTACCATTCTTTGTTTCTTTAAAAAGTTTTTCTTATACGTGAGTTTGTACCTAATCTGTACCCGCGTAGATTGTGGTATGGCATTGGTTTTAAGTCTTTTAATGTTGTAATCCAATTATCCTCTTACGTATTTTCGATGTTGCCACATTCTTTTTTTTTGCTATTCTCAAAATTAACGCAAGATTTGAATTAAATACAAAACACAGTAGTCTTTTGATTATTTTTTTATTGAATCATAAAGTACATAGGATAGGGTTATTTATGGAATAACACATCGGGCAAATGGCCTCCACGGCTTTGCATGCACATACGCACTCGTTTGTCGAAATTTTCCATGACCATTATGCATAAATGTTGCTGAATTTCGTTGATGCAGCGTTGAATCTCCTCCTTTAATGCCCGGGTGGTTGTGGGCTTGTTGCATTGACCTGTGACTTCAAATAACCCCATAAAAAGAAATCTAATGGTGTTAAATCACACGATCTAAGGAGCCAATTCTGATCAACGAAACGAGAGAGTACACGACCTGGAAATGTCTCATGCAGTAATTGAATTGTTTCACGGGCTGTATGGCATGTGGCACCGTCTTGTTGAAACCACATATTGGCCACATCAATATCATCCAATTTTGGCAGAAAGAACTGTGTTATCATGTCGCGATATGGAGCACCAGTAACAGTCACTGCTTGACTAGCCTCATTTTCAAAAAAAAAGCATGGTCCAATTATGCCTCCAACCCAAAATCCACACCAAACGGCGACACGTTGCGGATGCATTTGTTTTTCGACAATCACGTGTGGGTTCTCAGAACCCCAAAAGCGGTCATTTTGGCGATTAACAAAGCCATCAAGGTGAAAATGTGCTTCATCGCTTAGAATGATTTTGCTCGAAAAATCAGCATCCATTTGTTGATGTTCAATAATCCATTCGACCAACTCTCTTCGCTGTGCATGGACATTAGGCTTCAGTTGTGTTAATTGAATTTTGTAAACCTGGAGACATAGATAGTGAGTATACGCTGTAGAGAGCTTCAAATTTGCAATTCTTGTCCGCGACACCGAATTGAGGTTCTGGATTGTCACCGACGCTTACGCACTGCTTCGATATTAACATTTGAACGGCTTATTTTTGGACGACCAGTGTATTTGGTGTTTTCAAAGGATCCAGTCTCCCTGAATTTTTCAAATAATCTCTTCGCAGTTGACGAAGTTAAAACACTATTCCGACGATATTTTGTATGAAATTTTCAAACTGTGTGCCGCCAAGCTTTCATTATTTTTGAAATATTGTTCAGTAATGAAGACACGTTGTTTTATCGTGTAACGCTCCATTTTTATAACCCTAAACTGTCAGCTGTCGAATTGTTTCTTTTAAGGGTTGCCAACACTTTACTGCGCAAATGGCGACAAATTCAAATCTTGCATTAATTTTGGGGCACCTTTTATTAACATGTCTTTTCTACGTTTCTACTGTTACGAATATTTCGATCAAATGATTTTAAAGCTAATTACCAATTTATTTCAAGATCGGCAATTGTTAAAACGGCGCTAAATAGTTTAGGAAAGGATTGAATATGGACGATCGTTTTGAATGTATTGACCAAATGTAGATGTAATTTCTCATGTGTTATGGTGACGTTGGTGAGGAAAGGACTGGAATTTGTGAATTTGATCTCGGCTCTTTTGAATGATTGACGGAAGACGAGAACATCATGTGGAATAAGTCTTTGGTAGTTAGGACATTACATGGAATTTTTGGTTACACTTTTACATCGCGGGATATACATTTGCCACAATATCCGTACTTTGAAACGTTTACACATTTCTAAGCTCCCTGGATCTATTCTATTTCCACCCCAATCACCAGTTTCACGAATAATTTGAAGATACATTATTCATTGTTTAAATCAAGTTACCGTAATGGTGACACGGTGAGGAAAGGATGATGCTGGAATTTGGGAATTTGATCTCGGCTCCTTTAAATGATTGATGGAAGACGAGAACATCATGTGGAATATATCTTTGGTAGCTGGATAATTTCGTAGTATCTTTGGTCATACTTTTACATCACCAGTTAAACATATGCCATAATATTCGTCATTTAAAACATTTACACATTTCTAAGCTCACTGAATCTATCCTATTTCCATCTTAATCCCCAGTTGAGCGGATAATTTGAAGATACATTATCGTTTGCTTAAATCGGGTTATAGCGTGAAGACGTGAGTGACATTTAATGCTGTCTCGAGAAAATGGAAAGGGATTGATGTGAATGTTTCGGTCAAATGATTTTAAAAGCTTTAATTTATTTCAAAATCGACAATTGTTAAAACAGTGCTGAATAGTTTGTGAAACGACTGAACATGGAGGATCGTTTTGGATGTCTTGACCAAATGTAGATGTAATTGTTTAATGTGTGATAGTGACGCGGTGAGGAAAGGATGCTGGAATTTGGGAATTTGATTTCAACTCTTTTAAATGATAGATGGAAGATGAGAGCGTCATGTGGAATAAATCTTTGGTAGCTGGATCATTACGTCGTATTTTATGTAATAACTTTTAACTTTGCATGTTAAACACATGCCATAACATTCGTCCTTTAAAACATTAACACATTTCTAGGCTCACTGGATCTATCCTATTTCCATCTTAATCCCCAATTTAACGGATAATTTGAAGATACATTATCCATTGCTTGAATCGAGTTATTGTGTGAAAATGTGAGTGACATTTAATGCTATAATGGATATATTCCATTTCTATCTTAATGTCCAGTTTAACCGTTAAGGTGTGGTGTAATGGTGACGCTGTGGGAAAGAATGATGCTGGAATTTAGGAGTTTGTCGCATACACAAGCGTCGTCTATTTTTCATCTGTTACATCATGCGGAATAAATCTTTGATAGCTGGATCATTACGTGGTATTTTTGGTTATATTTTTACTTTGCGGGTTAAACATATACCATAACGCTCGTCCTTTAAAACGTTTACAGATTTCTAAGCTCGCTGGATCCATCCTATTTCCATCTTAATCTCCAGTTTAACGGATAATTTGCAGATACATTATCCATTGCATACACCGGGTTATAGCGTGAAGACGTGAGTGACATTTAATGCTGTCTCGAGAAAATGGAAAGGGATTGATGTGAATGTTTCGGTCAAATGATTTTAAAAAGCTCTAATTTATTTCAAAATCGACAATTGTTAAAACAGTGCTGAATAGTTTGTGAAACAACTGAACATGGAGGATCGTTTTGGATGTCTTGACCAAATTTAGATGTAATTGTTAATGTGTGATGGTGACGCGGTGAGGAAAGGATGCTGGAATTTGGGAATTTGATTTCAACTATTTTGAATGATTGACGGAAGACGAGAACATCATGTGGGTGGAATAAGTCTTTGATAGTTCGGACATTACATGGTATTTTTGGTTACACTTTTACATCGCAGGATAAACATATGCCACAACATCCGTCCTTTGAAACGTTTACACATTTCTAAGCACGCTGGATCTATTCTATTTCCACCCAAATCCCCCCAGTTTTACGAATAATTTGAAGATACATTATGCATTGTTTAAATCAAGTCACCGTGATGGTGACGCGGTAACGAAAGAATGATGCTGGAATTTTGGAGTTTGTTGCATACATAGACGCCACCTATTTTTCATCTGTTACATCATGCGGAATAAATCTTTGGTTGCTGGATCATTACGTGGTATTTTTGATAATACTTTTACCTTGCGGGTTAAACATATGCCATAGCGCTCGACCTTTAAAACGTGTATACATTTCTAAGCTCGCTGGATCTATTCTATTTCCATCCCAATCCCCAGTTTTACGAATAATTTGAAGATACATTATTCATTGTTTAAATCTACTTATCGTGAATTCATTGTTTCAAAATGGACTTTTAATTTTAGAAAACAAATATTAAAATAATAGTTCAAATTTATTTATTTATGAAACAAAGTTTACATAATCTTTTAATAACATGTTCTTCTTCGAGAACGAAAAAGTAGGTTATGGATAGCAAGTGTTGACGAAGGGTTTTATTATAGAATGTATTTACTGTCAATTTCATACTTCCAAGAACGAATATAAATGCGAAAGACTAACGCAAAAATGTTATGATAATGAAGGTTTTCGAATATGCTAGATGAGTGGTATTCCAAATTCATTGAGAAACATAGTTACAGATGAATTGTGTATGTGTAAAGTTATTTTAAACGTTATATTAAGAGTACGGCCCGTGAGTGATATCTGCGTATGTATTAATGACGTCCAGAAATTATTAGCTTCAAATTTAATAGTGATGAGTGTTTGTCCTACCTCAAGCGTTTGCTCATACGTGCTTCCTGGACTCATTTTTTTCTGTGATATTTGATCACTTTTTGTAACGTACTCATCTTGTGGTATGCTGTTGTTTACAGCTGTTCTAAAGTTGCAATCCAATATACATACATATCTTAATTGTTTATATGCTTTTGGTAAGGTGCAATATTCTTTTTTTCCCTATTCATATTTTCATATCTTTCATCAATTTTGCCATCGTAATACACTGATTCTTTATTCAAAATTATCTTCTCCTTCAGGCAAAAATATCATCTGCATGGAATGTCTAGTTGAGAAGTATGTATTCGTTTCGCTAGTTCTCTACAATTCTCAGAATGAATTTTTTGTTTTCGCGTCGATTACGTAACAAATGTACAAGATTGGCCCGGTGAGAAAACAGTGTGAAGATGTGTGAGTGGTGTTTAATGTTATCCCTAGAAAATGGAAAGGAATTATTACGTAGTTTGGTCAAATGATTTTAAGAACTAATAATTATTTTACTTCAAAAAAGACAACTGTTAATAATGCTGAATGGTATGTCAAAGGGTTGAATATGGAGAATGTTTGGAATATATTGATCAAATGAAGATGTAATTGTTAAAGAAAAACGAAAGCATTATGTGGAATAAATCTTTTGTATTTAGGGTTACACTTTTACATCGGGGGTTAAACACACGCCACAACATTCGTTCTTTAAAACGTTTATATATTTTCATGGTCTGGATCTATTCTATTTCCACCTTAATCCCAAGTTTAACGGATAATTTGAAGATATATTATGCAGCGTTTAAATCAGGATATCGCAAGTACTTCGTCATTGTTTCAAAATTGATTTTATTCTTAATTGTAGTGAACATATACTAAAATTATAGTTTGAATTTATTTCTAATATTAACTGAATGAACCTGCGTGTATTTTACGCCTTATATAATGTTTTAGTAACATGTAACTTTATTTTTTCTTCAAGAATAAGAAAATAAGTCATGGATAGAAAGTGTTGATAATAAGTATTATTATAAAATGTATTTACTGCCAATTTTATAGTTCTAAAGAACCAATATTAATACAAAAAACTTATTTGCTAAGAAATATGTTTGAAGATGAATTGTGTTTCGCGGAAAGTTGGATTAAACGGCATATTAAGAGTACGATGAATTAGTGATTTATGTGTATAAGTATATACTACTGATGCCCAAAATTATTAGTATTAAATCAAATAGTAGTGATTACGTGTTGGTTTGATCTATCACAAGAGTTTACTCATATTTGCTTCTTTGAAACTTCTTTGACAGTATGGTATTTTAGCACTCTTTGTACCGTGTATATCTTATGGTATGATATTTGTTTACAACTCTTCCAAAGTTGCAATCCAATTATCTAATTTTTCTACATATTTTTGGTAAGTTACAGTATTTTCTTTTTCCTACTTACGTTTTCAAGTTAAATTTATCTTCGTGTTGATTGGGTAATAAGGCAAGATTACTTCTGTGAGGAAATTGGGTGAAGATACGAGTGATATTCGATGTTATTTCGAGAAAACGGAAGCAAATTATTGTCGAATAAAAGTTCACAAAACTGTTCGCATCGGATAATTGGATCGCATATCAAAAGATTGAATATGACTCAATTTGAATGTATTGATCAAATGCAAATGCAATTGTTAATGTGCAATGGTGAGGTGATGACAAAGAACGATGCTAGAGTTTTGGAATTTGATGGAGAGAGTTTTAAAAGATCGAGGAAAAGGAGAAGCGAGTGAAATAAATCCCGAAAGTTTGGATCATTACGTAGTATTCTTAATTATAGTTTTGCAAGTATGTTTTCGTTTTGAAAATGGTGGAGTGTTGTTAAATATTCATTAAGAAATAGAAATAACAGATGAATTGTGTTTGTGTAGGTTTAAACCGCATATTAAAATTATGAATAATTAGTGATTTCATATGTATTAGTGATGTTCGAAAATATTAGTTTCAAATTCAATAGTAGTGAGGACGTGTTTATTCGATTTATTACAAGAGTTTTTGAGTCTTTTTTTCAATATATTAGATCACTCAGATGGTATGATATTGTTTACAACTCTACTAAAGTTGTATTCCAATTATCTTATTTTTTTTACGTATTTTTGGTAAGTTGGAATATTCCTTGTTTTTCTCTTTGTATTTTCAAGTCTTTTCTCTAATTTTGTCGTAATACACGGATTCTTTTTCGAAAATTATGTCCTCCTTCAGGCAAAGATATATGCTGGAGAATATCTAGTTTAGAAATGCATATTAGTTTAACTAGATCGCTTCATTGTATTTTTTCGTCTGAATTAATTTGTTATCGTGTCGATATCGGGAACGGAATATGCGAGATTATTTCTGTGAGAAAATAGGGTGAAGATATGAGTGATATTCAATGCTGTCTCGAGAAAATGGGAAGGAATTGTTACGAATACTTTCGTCTGATTAATGTAAAAGCTAATTATCAATTTACTTCAAAATAGGCAATTGTTAACACTGCTGGATGGTATGTCTAGAATTGAATATGAATCGTTCTTGAATGTATTGATCAAATGAATATGTAGTTAACATGTAATGTTGACGCGATAAGGAAGGAATGATTCTGGAACTTTGGGTATTGATGTGAAAACTTTTACGTGATTGGGGAAAAGAATGCGTCGAGTGAAACAAATCTGGAGGAGGTACGAGATGAGGAAACGATAATGCTGGAATTTTGGAATTTGGTGTGAAAGGTTTTAAGTAATTGAAAAGGAGGGAGGATCGAGTGAAGTAAATGTCGAAAAATCGGGATCATTACGTAGTATTCTTGGCCATACTTTTACATCACCAGTTAAATATATGCCATATCATCCTGCTTTTAAAACATTTATACATTTCTAAGCCTGCTGGACCTGTTCTATTTGTGCCTTAATCCTTCTCTTAACATATTTTGAAGATATATTTGTTTTGATGTGTATTGTTTCTGAATGGACTTTTTATTAATTTTACAAAATGTATTTATATTTTAATAATAATCAGTGTGTATTTCACGATGGTATAGTGTTTTAATAACATGTTCTAAGAATATATTTTCTTCAAGAACGAGAAAGTACGTCATTGATAGGAAGTGTTGATAAAGAGTGTTATTGGAGGATGTATTTACTGCAAATTTCATTCTACTACGACTGAATATTAATACGAAAGACCAATGCAAGGAATGTTATGATTATGAAGTTCTTTGGAGATGCTGATCGAATGGTGTTAAAATTTACTAAGACATGGTTACAGATGAATTGTGTTTGCGAAAAATTGGTTTAAATAACATGTTAAGAGTACGATTAGTTAGTGATTTTTGCGTATGTATTAGTGATGCCCAAAAATTATTAGTTTCAAATTTAATAGCAGTGATGATGTGTTTGCTTGATCTACCATAGGAAAGTGCTGAATATTTGCTTCTTTGAAATTTTGTTCAATATGTTCGGATCACTATTTTTAGCACGTATGTCTTGTGTTTTTATTTACAACTCTTCTAAATATGCATTTCAATTGTTTCAATTGTTACTTACTATTGGTAAGTTGCAATATTTCCTGTTTTTTTACTTAATATAATTTTTTTTCAAAAACTATCCTTTTCTTCAGGCAAAATGTCTGCATAGAATATCTAGTTGAGACGTGTATATTCGTTTAGGTAGATCTCTCCGTTATATTTTCTCTTCGGAATAAATTCTGTTTTCGTGCCGATTTAAGTAACAGAGTGTGCAAGATTATTTTTCTAAGAAAATAGAGTGAAAATATGGGCGATATCTCGAGAAAAGTGAAAGTAGTTCTTACGAATATTATGGCCTAATGAATTAAGAAGTTGTCCACAGAGTACATACGTCAAAGCATTGAATGTTGAGCGTTTTGAAAGTATTTATGAAATGGAGTAGATGGAGATATTTGTTAATGTTTAGTTGCGACGTTCCAAGGAAAGGATGATGACGGAATATTGGAATCTGATGTGAAAGCTCTTTTCAATATGATATTAGAAAACTTTTTGTAGCGTGTATATCTTATGGTATGATATTATACAACTCTTCTAAAGTTGTGTTCTGATTATCTTAATTTTTTTACATATATTTGATACGTTGGAATATTCGTCTTTTCTACTTGTGTTTTCAACTGCCATCTCCAATTTTACAGTAATACGCGGATTCGTCTTTTTTTCGAAAATTATCTTCTCCTCCAGGCAAAGATATCGTATGCATAAAATATCTAGTCGAGAAGTGCATATTCCTCCAGCTAGACTGCTTCGCTGTATTTTTTCTTCAGAATGAATTTGCTCTCGTGTCAATTTAGGCAGCAGAATGTACAAGATTATTACCGTGAAACAATAGTGTGAAGATATGAGTGACATTCAATGCTTTCCCGAGAAAATGGACTGGAATTGTTTGGTCAAATGTATTTAGAAGTCCAAAAAATTATTCACGGCGGATAGTTGGACAATATATCAAAAAAATTGAATATGAATCATTTTGAATGTGTTGACCAAATGAAAATGTAATTGTTAATGTGTATTGATGACGTGGTGACAAAGAATAATGTTGGAATTTTGGTATTTCATGTAATGGTTTTAAAGTGATTGTGAAAATGGGGCAACGAGTGAAATAAATCTCGAAAATCCGGATCATTACGTAATGTTCTTGGTTACACCTTTATTAGATCACCGGTCAAATATGTGCCTTAACATTTGTATACTTCTAAGCTCATTGTTCTGTTCTATTTCCTCCTTAGTCTCCCCTTTAACATAATTTAAAGGTACATTATTCGTAGTTTAGGTCGCGTTATCGCGAATTTTTAATTTCATTGTTTCAAAACGGACACTTTTTTTAAATTTAACACATCGGACACTAAAGAGATAATCCGAATTTATACCGTGTGTATCTTCTGTGATTTTGTTTATAACTCCTCTAAAGTTGCATTCCAATTATTTTAATTTTTTTTTACATATTTTTGGTACGTTGCACTATTTCCTGTTTTTTACTTATATATTTTTTTCGAAAACTATCTTTTCCTTCTTGCAAAGATATCTGCATAAATTATCTAGCTGAGAAATGCATATTCTATCCGTTGTATTTCTTCTTTCGAATGAATTTGTTTTCGTGTCCATTAGGTAACAGGGTGTGGAAGATTATTTTCGTGAGAAAATGGGCGATACCTCGAGAAAACTGAAAGGAATTGTTACGAATAGTTTGGTCAAATGAATTTAAAAGTTGTTCACAAAATTGTTCGCAGCTGATAACTGGATAGTATATCAAAAGATTGGATATGGATCACTTTGAATGTTTTGATCAAATGAAAATGTAATTGCTAATGTGTAATGGTGATGTGGTGATAAAGAATGATGCTAGAATTTTGGAATTGGATGTGAGAGCTTTTAAGTCATTAGGAGAAGCAGCATCGAGTGAAATAAATCCCGAAAATTTTAACAATTACGTAGTACTTTTGATTATACTTTTGCAAGGAAGTTATGATAATGTTTTCCTTTTAGAAATGGTGGAGTGGTGTTAATTTTTCATTAAGAAATAGAAATAACAGATGAATTGTGTTTGTGTAGGTATAAACAGTATATTAAGGCTATGTTCAATTAGTGGTTGCTGCATATATGTATGTATATTAGTGATGTCCAATTATTTGATTTATTACAAATGTTTTTGGATCTTTTTTCTATATGATATTGAATCAATTTTTGTACCGTGTATATCTTATGGGATGATATTGTTTATAACTTTTGTAAAATTGTATTCCAATTATCTTTTATATATCTTTTGTATGTAGGAATATTCCTTGTTCTTCTACTTATATTTTTCTCTTCTTAAATTTTACCGTAATACTCAGATTCCTTTTCGAAAATTATCCTACTTCTTCATCTGCGTAGAGTATCTAACTATGAAGTGCATATTCGTTTTGGTCGATCTGGTATTTTTTTGCAGAATGAATTTGTTTACGTGTCTATTTAGGTAATAGAATGTGCAAGATTATTTCTGTGAAGAAATAGCGCGAAGATATGAGTGAGATATGCAATGCTGTCTCGAGGAAATGGAAAGGAATTGTTACTAATACTTTAGTCAGATTAATGTAAAGGCTAATTATCAATTTGCTTCAAAATAGACAATTTTCAACATTGTTGGATGGTACGTCATGGAAGTGAATATGAAACGTTTTGAATGTATTGATAGAATGAATATGTAGTTGTTAATATGTAATGATGACGCGTTGAGGAAGAAAATATGCTGGAATTTTGGGCTTTGATGTGAAAGCTTTTAAGTGGTTGGGGAAAAAGGATCGAGTGAATTATATCTCGAGGAGATACTAGATGAGGAAACGATAATGCTGGAATTTTGGAATTCGGTGTGAACGCTTTTAAGTAATTGGGAAGAAGAGAAGATCGAGTGCAGTGAATGTCGAACAATCGGGATCATTACGTAGTATTTTTGGTCATACTTTTACATCACCAGTTAAATATATGTCAATCATTCTGCTTTTAAAACATTCATACATTTCTAAGCTTGCTGGACCTGTTCTATTTGCTCCTTAATCCCCCTTTTAACATATTTTGAAGATGCATTTGCTTTGATGCGTATTGTTTTTGAATAGACTTTTTATTAATTTTACAAAATGTATTTGTATTTTAATAATAATCAGTGTGTATTTCACGCCTGTATAATGTTTTAATAGCATGTTCTGATAATATTTTTTCTTCAAGAACGAGAAAGTACATCATTGATAGGAAGTGTTGATAAAGAGTGTTATTGGAGGATGCATTTACTGCAAATTTCATTCTACTACGACTGAATACTAATACGAGAGACTAATGCAAAGAATAATATGATAATGAAGTTTTTTGGAGATGCTGGTTGTATGGTGTTAAAATTTGTTAAGATTTGATTACAGATTAATTATGTTTGCGTAAAATTGCTTGAAACGACATATTAAGAGTACGATCAGTGATTTTTGCGTATGTATTATGATGTCCATAATTATTAGTTCCAAGTTTAATAGTTGAACCTTTTTTTTTCAATATGTTATTGAATCACTCTTTATACCGTGTATCTTGTGGTAGGATTTTGTTTTTTTTTTGTATCCGCTGTAGTGCCACAAGCGAAGCACCGGATTCTAGGACAAGTATTGTCAAATATTTAAGTTTTTCTAAATAAAGATATAATTTTGTTTATAACTCTTCTGAGATTGCATTCCAATATGTTTTACATATTTTTGCGTATGTATTAGTGATGCCCAAAAATTATTAGTCCCAAATTTAATAGTTGAACCTTTTTTGTAATATGTTATTGAATCACTTTTTACACCGTGTATCTTGTGGTGTGATTTTGTTTGTAACCCTTCTGAGGGTTGCATTCCAATTGTCTTAATTTAGTTTTACAAATTTTTGCGTATGTATTAGTGATGCCCAAAACTTATTAATTTCCAATTTAAATTAATTTCCAATTTAATAGTAGTGATGACGTGTTTGCTTGATCTATCATAAGAATGTCCTCATATTTGCTTCTTTGACATTTTTTTTCAATATATCTTTGGATCACTCTTTATAGCATGTACATCTTGTGGTTTGATTTTATTTACAACTCTTCTAAAGTTGCATTTCAATTATCTCAATTTTTGTTTACATATTTCTGGCAATTTGCAATATTTCTTGTTTTTTTACTTATATATTATTTTTCGAAAATTATCCTTCAGGCAAAAACATCTGCATTAGAATATTTTTGAGAAGTTCATGTCCGTTTAGCTAGATCTCTCCGTTATATTTTCTCTTCGGAATGAATTTGTTTTCGTGTCTATTAAATAACAGGATGTGGAAGATTATTTTTGTGTGACGACAGCGTGAAAATATGGGCGATATCTCGAGAAAACTGAAAGGAATTGTTACGAATACTTTGATCAAAGGAATTTAATAGTTGTTCATAAAATTGTGCATAGTACACACATGAAATAATTGCTTATGGATTGTTTTTTGTATGTATAAATGAAGATGTAATTATTAATATGTAATGGTGACGCGATATGGAAGGGATTGTGATGGATTTTGGAATTTGATGTGAAAGCTTGTAGTGAGTGAAAAAACGGATGTAACAAGTGAAATAAATCTCGGGATGATGAAGAAAGAACGAGGCTAGAATTTTGGAAGTTGTTGTGAACGCTTTTGAGTGATCCGGAAAAATGGAGCGTCAAGCGAAGCAAATTTCGAAAATCTGTATCATTACGTAGTATTCTTGATTATACTTATGCATCATTAAATATATGCTATAACATTCTACTTTTAAAACGTTATACATAATTTTTCTAAGTTCGCTGGATCAGTTCTATTTTCTACTTAATCTCCTCTTTAACGTATATTTTGAAGTTACATTATCACTCGGTTAAATAACATCTGCGAAGTTATTTCTCATGAATGAATGGAATTAATCAATGTATATTTTACGCTTATGTAACGTCTCATTAATTAGTTCTGGCGATATATTTTCTTCAAGAACGAGAAAGTATGGACAGGAAGTGTTGACGAAGAGTTTTATTATAGAATGTACTTATTGCCAATTTCATATTTCTTTGAACAAATATTAGTAAGAAGGACTAATGCAAGAATGTTATGGACAATGAAGTTTTTTGAAAATGTTTCCTCTAGTGGTTTCAAAATTTATTAAGAAATGTGGTTAAAGATAAATTGTGTCTGCGTAAAGTTGGTTTAAATGACGTATTAAGAGTACAATAAATTCATGATTTCTGCAAATGCGTTAGTGATGTTCAAACTTATGAATGCCAAATTGGATAGTGCTCTTCTGGTATATCCCAAGCGTTTACTCGTATTTCCCCGTTTGGGCTTTTTTGACCACTCTCTGTACCGCGTGTATCTTATGGTATGATATCGTTTACAAGTCTTTTAAGATTGTAACCCAATTATCCTCGTCCTTTAAATATTTTTAACCAATTGCCATATTCTTCTTGATTTATTCTCTTATTCTTTTATATTTAATTCGTAGATGCTTCATCTTCTAGTTTAGCAAAAAAAAAAATATATGCAGAAAGTATCTAGTTGGGAAGTGTATAATTCGTTTTGGTAGATGTCTTCCTTATAAATTTTTTTAAGAATGAGGTTGTTGTTTCTGTTTTAAATACTATCTCAAGGGAAAATTGTACAGAGTATTTTGACCAAATGAATCTGCAACGCTGGATAGTATTCCAAAAAGAAATTAGTATAGTTCGTTGCGAATGGAGTGATCAAATAAAGATGATTATGTAATTGTTATAGTTTAGTGGTGACATGATGATGGAAGGGAAATGTTGAATTTTTGGAATTTGGTGCGAACAGTTTTAAATGAATGAGAAGAGAACATATTGTCGATTAAATCTCGGAAATTTGGACCATTACCTTTATCTTTTAAAACATCAATACATATCTAAGTTTGCTTAACATATTCTACTTCTTCTTTAGTCTACTTTTATTGGACAATCTGAAGATCCGTCGTCAGTCGCCTAAATTGTTTCATCGCGAAGTGTTACCAATGCAGAGTTTTAAAATAGATTTTTTAATGTTCGTGAATAATTGTATATTTTAACAGGTGGATAAAAAATCACATGTAGAAAATATCTAGTTGTGAAGTGTATATTTCGTTTCAATAGATTCCTTCCTTGTATATTTTCTCAAGAATGAGTTTGTTGTTTCTATGTATTGAAAGAGAAAATTAATTGTACTGAGTACTTGGACCCAAATGAATCTAAAATGCTGGATGGTAAACTAAAAACAATTAATAGGGATCAATGCGAATAGATTGACCAAATCAAATAAAGATGAATGTATACCATATAATTGTTATGCTTTAGTGGTAACATGGTGTTGAAAGGAAGATGCTGGAATTCTAAAATTTGGTGTGAACACATTTAAATGAGTGAGAACAGAACATCTTGTCGGATAAATGTTGGAAAATTGAATCATTACTTTTTTACTTTAAAACGCCGATACATTTCCAAGTTTGCTAAGTATATTCTACTTCTTCTTTAGCCTACTTTTATTTGGACATTCTGAAGATCCATCGCCAGTCGTCTAAATTGTTTTATCGCGAAATGTTTCCAATGCAGAGTTTTGAAATGAATTTTTTAATTTTCGTGAATAATTATATATTTTGACAAGTGGATAAGAAATTTGTAGTAGATTCCCTTGATATTTAGTATGTATACAGATCGATTTTGGAGCAGTTCAACTCATTCCGACCAGTCATGAGATAATTCCTTCCAGTACGAGCCCAATTCAGGAAAATTTAGCTCAGTCTGTTTCCAGTTCTGGAGAGTTCCGCCAAGTTCGAGCCAAAGGCAAGATAATCCAGTCCATTTTGGAGCAACTCAATCCATTTCGGGGCAATACAGTCCATTTCGGAGCAATCCAGTCCATTTCGGGACAATCCAGTCTATTTCGGGACAATCCAGTCTATTTCGGGACAATCCAGTCTATTTCGGGGCAATCCAGTCTATTTCGGGACAATCCACAGTCCATTTCGAGATAATCCGGTCCATTTCGGGATAATCCGGTCCATTTCGGGACAATCCAGTGTTCATTTCAGGACAATCCAGCCCATTCCGAGTCAATCCAATTTCAGTTCAGTTCGGGCAAGTCCGAGATAATCTAACCGAATCCGAGGCAGTTCAGCCCAGTCTGGGACCAATTCGAGAAGATCCAGTCCAGATCGGGACAGTCTAGGCAAACTTATTTAGTATATGGGGCGGATACATAAAAACTTTGATTTCACATTAATGACTGATTTTCATCTTTCGATACCCAAGAAATCACATTTTGTAACAGTTTCACATTGTAGTTCTTCTATACACTCTTTTAGAATTACATAATAGAATAAGTAAGTAGAATATTAGACGGATGGGCTGTTTGAAAGCTTAAAATTCTAATTTACTTATTAGTAGTTCGTCAATGTTGCCAATGTATATGAAAAAAACTATGAATTTATTCAATAAACTAAATACCAAACTTAAAAACACGATTTTACATGTTTTATTGATTTACTTTTAACGGCTTTACCTTACCTGATAAGTGAACAGAAAATCATATTTATACGTGACAAAACAATACAAAAGAATGTTCCAGACTTTGATATGGAGAAGAAATCAATTCTTTAATGCAGTGGATTCGATATTACCATTCTCAACTTAAGTGTTGTTAATCAAACCAGATGGAAATAGGAAGGAAACTATTGGTGTAACAAAACTAACAGGAATAGTGTGTAACGATATATCAGATGCGATTCGCGGGAAAAATTCATTCTAATATACGAGGATTCATCATTACTTTCACGTCAATGATTTTTAATTTAATTAAAACAGATTTGTACGCTTTATTTGACAAAAGAATCTTGTGATTCTACTTATTCAAGTGTTTTATTCTGTTTTATTATTTGAAATACATATTACGTGTTAATATGATTTAAAATATTTTTTTACGAGTCATAAATTTCATTACTAGTAAGTATACTCGCGTAGGAAGTTAGGAATATTTAACTCTAGATGGAATATTTGAATTGGCGCGGTAAAATAAAATGGAAAGTGACGAGACATTCTTAATTGTTTTAGCATTTTGTTCTAACATTAATTTCAAGTTATCTGCTTCCGGGCTGGAACCACGTCACTTGTATATCTGCCAACGTTTCGTACCCATTTGTATGGGACATCTTCAGGGCTGAACCACTGCACTGAAACTTCAGTTCTCAGGCTCAACTACTGCACTGAAACTTCAGTTCCAGTACAGTAGTTGAGCCCTGCAGATGTCCCATACAAATGGGTACGAAACGTCGGCAGATATACAAGCGACGCGGTTCCAGTCCGGAAGCAGATAGCATGAACCACAACCGCGAAAGTCTACGTACCAGATTAATTTCAAGTGTTTTTCTAATCTGCAATCTCTTAAATATCCTCAATATAAAAATTATGGTATTTTTAATTTTAAATTGGAATTTCTGCGTATACATTTGTAGTTCTAAAACTAAATTTTATTGAATTTTGTTTTCTTTTCTCCTTAATCTTTATTTCAGTATACCGGTGGACATCCCTATTTGGAAATACATATTGCAAAATATTAAATTGATATTAATCAACGAAGTAGGTAGTTAAGATATCGTATTACTGACACAGTCAAACAGACTTTATCGGAACAGAAATTATGTATACCCCTTTTCTGCATTTAGTTAATAGGTTTTTCTTTTGTAATTTCTGATTGTATTTTCCATAAAGTTTTAAATATGCCTTGGTGCACAATAAAAAATTTTTTACATAAATTCTTATCGTTCAAGTAGGTGTAAAAAAACGCATATAATTTTACCCCAAAACGTGTTAGTTTTAAAAAATTCATCGCCGAAGAGATGTTTCATTCATTTTCAATTGTAATTTTGACACAGAATTCTTTTGCGTTCGCCAATTTTAATTTCTCCATTCAACACTTCTGTAAATAAATACCAGAGAGAATTTCGATTACTTTAACACCAAAAAAAAATGATTGCCAGGATATATCGAAAAGAGAATTAAAAAAGTATTTGAATTAATTCCAGAATTTGTGACGATATACTACCCATATTTGCTGCTATAAACCTGTAGATAGGATTCGCGCGTTATATACGAGGCACGGTCAAAAAGTCTGATGGAACTAAATGTACAAGGTTCATCTAAAGATAATTCAAAAATCAATATGACGGTTATACAAAAGAGCATTAGTAAATATGAAATCAAAAATCTAGATGGCGGTTTATTAAAACGGCATTAATAAATATAAATCCAAAAACCAATGTGGCGATTAGTCAAAAGCGCATTAATAAATGTAAAATTAAAAATCAAGATGGCGGTTTATTAAAATTATGACACCTATGCTCAGGCGAATAGCAGTATGTATGTATGTATGTATGTACGTACGTGAAGAAGCTACTTATTAAATTATCCGTATAAAGCATACATATTTTTCGATAAAAATTTAATAATTTTTTATTCTCAGTACAGAAAATATTTGTACAAAATTTGATGTATACAGGTTGGTAGAAAAGTTTTGAAACAAAAAATGAAACAATGTGAATTTTTAAATGAAATTAGTTTTTTTATTCAATGTAATAAATATAAATCCAAAAACCAATATGGCGGTTAGTCAAACGCGCATTAATAAATATGAAACCAATATGGCGGTTATTCAAAAGAGAATCAAGATGGCGGTTTATTAAAAGGCAATAAATAAATATAAATTCAAAAACCAATATGAATTTAATATAATATATAAATTTAAAAATCAAGATGGTAGTAAATCAAAAGGGCATTAATAAATATAAATCCAAAAATTAAGATGGCGGTTTATTAAAAGGACACTAATAAATATAAATTTAAAAATCAAGATGGCGGTAAATCAAAAGAGTCTTAATAAATATATATAGATGTATGGCTTTACATTTGAAATTTCCTGAGTATATTTTTAAGGTTTCAAACTTTCGAAATAAATGAAAATAAAAACAAAATCGATTATTTTTACCCGACAAGTTGACAACAACCCTTTGAAGAGATTGTTTTATAATATCGCTCGATTGTGGATTTTTATTTTATCAGATGATGAAAACTGAGCTAAAATGCAAATCTTACCAACACATAAACTAATAAAAAAAACACAATGTTATAGAAGTAAAAAATTTTAGTCGCTAATGAAGATTAAGATGTAAAGTATAAATGTAATGAATATATATTTATTTGCACCTATTTCGTTTTTAGTAAAAAAATGATGAAAAAATGTGAAAAGTGTGTGAATATGCCTTTTATTTTTGTAACATGTAAGACCTTTTTTAAGTTTAATAATAATCTTATTATACCAACACGTATCTTGTAAAATAAATGTTTAAAGCTTATTCAAATAGTTACATAATATTAAATAGTATTAGATTTTATTAGTAGGCATATATTTTATTGCTGGATAAACGATCGTCTATTATTTATAGGGTTATTTATATATTTATAGTATAATTATATACTTTTATTCAATTTAGATTTTATTTTAAAATAATAGTTACATAACACGTATTGTATTTTGTCTATATTCGGGTTGTTTAGTAGCTAGGTAAATAATTAAATAAGAATTTTAAAATTACTAGCATTAACTCTTCCGTCGTATTTCGTTTATTTATAATTATACTGTGTGTCATTATTTAAAAAAACGCGCAAAAAATCATCAAATGTTTTAACTCAAGAGAAAAGAAGACAAAATTTTAATAATCACCGTAATTGTACTATATATTTCAACTATATTCTGGGGTTTTAAAAAAATATTTGTTTCAAATGTGGTATCTAAAATATAGAGTATCTAAAATACTTAAAAAAAATGTTTTATAAATGCAGTATAATACAGGAATACCTAGTTTAAGGATTTAATGGTTCCTGCGAATTGTTCGTAAAGCACAATTTCGTTAACCGAGGTAATTCTACATGTACCAATCCTATCGGTGATAATCTAGATAAGACTCTGTTGAAACTTCATAATCTTTGATTAAACTTGAAGAAATATCAATGTTTTTTAAAGTTATTTAATGTGGATTATTTCTGCATTTGTTTGAGTTTGTTATCCTAGATGATGACTATCGGAACCATTTTCGCGTAGACTATCAAATCATTCTTCGACCCTTTAAAAAGATGATGACTATCGGAGCTACTTTCACGTAGACTATCAAATGCTTCTTCGGCTCTTTAAAAAGAAGCACTTCAGTGTTGATGCTTGAGTTTGTTATCCTAGATGATGACTATCGGAACCTTTTTCGCGTAGACTATCAAATGATTCTTCGACCCTTTAAAAAGAAGCAGTTCAGTGTTGATGCTTGAGTTTGTTATCCTAGATGATGACTATCGGAGCCACTTTCGCGTAGACTATCAAATGATTCTTCGGCCCTTTAAAAAGAAGCAGTTCAGTGTTGATGCTTGAGACTTTAAAACTTTATTAGGATCTTCATTTTCAACAATTTGATTCTCCGGATTAGGTTACTTCAACATTTCTTAAATTTCTTCAACTCCTTCAGGAACATCCTTCAATATCTTCTCAGTATCTTCGTCGTCCTTGATAGGGTCACCAGTACCTGTAGTGGAAATCTTGAAAATACCGAAAAGCAAAGGATACTTACCTAAACACAGTTGAAGAGACAATGAAACGGTATTCAAGATGAAACGAACAATATCCAGATGGAAGCATAAAAGCATCGTATCTACTGAGACAGATTGAGCAACTGATTGATACATGGTGGATTTCCAGCATACGTTGATTAGTTACGTGGAGGTTTGGTGTCAAATCACTTCGATAGATCCATCCCCTGATAGCTTAATGGTAAATTACTGGCTTATCATACCAGAAATCTCAGGATCGCCTTCAACGTCCTTTACTTTCGTGGTTTCCCTCCAAAGATCTTAAATCGGACCACGAGCGCGCGCGTAATATTAACTCGTGGCTTGCATTAGTATTATAAATCGGATTCATTGTAAGAAGATACGACCACGACCGCAGAAGTTTACGTACCAGATGTTTACTGTGTTTTTAGTTAATTTACGGCGGCAAAATAGATTTTTTAAATATAATCTCTGATACTTGTAAAAATAATCCATCTTTTAGTATTCAACTTGAAAACAAAATTTTAAATATTACATTATGTAAATATATACCATTGAATTTTATTTTAAGACATTCTACATAAATATTTTTCTTCGGAATATGGTTATTTTTAGGATATTTTTTTAAAAAAAATCCTTAATTAAAACATACAAATTTGACGCCTTATTTCAAAGAAAACCGAATATATTAGAATTATATAGTAATATCACTTCTATAATAAGTGTTGAAACTGGAAAAATTTCGATTAAAAGGTATAAATTCTACTCGTATGTATAAAGTATATTTTTATATTAAACATTAAACCAATTATTTTTAGGGTCTGAATATTTATAAATTAATTTCAAGAATAATTCTGTTCTGGTTTAAGTATGAAAATATATATTACTCTGCTAATTCTTCGATTGTAACATAATCGATGAAGGTAATATTGATTGCTTCGCTTTTTCGTATTCTTGATTTAAGGGTACTGTAAAATATGGTGGTTGGTTTAGGTTTGAATGAAAAATTATTTATTATGTTAAGTATATATTATAATATGTGACTATGTCTAAAAGTATACTGTAACTATGATTTAGGCAATTGTATTTTAATTTTAAATATGGATATTTCACTTGGCTTTTATTAAATAAAATGAATATAACTCGAGGTATGAATAAGTCGTAAAACATGTGCACATAATTGTGTCATTTTTAATTATGACTTTACAGTAAATTTCTTTCTTTGTAAATTGATTTTCTTATATATACATATAAATACATGCATACATACACTACCGGCCATAAATGAGGGATCACTATAGGTAAAAAAATTGTACACTTTTGGTGAAACAATATATACATACGAATAAAGTTGTAATTACTATAAAAATAAACTATATATCCATGTCAAACAAAATAATATCATTAGTTCTATGAAGAAAAATTAGCACTTTTTATTTTAACCGAGTTTCGTCAAAATATCCACCTTTACACTTAATAACTTCTTTACAAATTTTGGGTAGTCTCAACACAAGGTTTTAAAGAGTTTCAACTGGAATATTGTTCCAAGCATTTGTAAGGTGTTCCCACAGCTGTTGCTGCGATTTTGGACAGTGTTCTCTCACTTTTCTGTCTAGCTTATCCCACAGCAACGCCAAGCCCAACCAAACTTTCAAGAAGTCCTTCTTCTTTTTGTTTCACATAGTCCTTACTTACAAAGTTTAGCACTATGTTTGTGGTAATTATCTTGTTCGAAACAAAAATCAATTTAATTCCGGATGGAATTGCGTGTTCCTTTAAAATTTTCAAGTATCCTTTTCTTAAAATTCCATCAATTCTATGCAAATCTCCAACACCATTAAAAGAAAATGATCCCCAAACAAGAACTGAACCTCCACTGTGTTTAGCTGTTGGCGCAAATATTCTGGTATCGTCCTTTCACCAACTCGTCTGCAAATACAAACGTGCCGATTACTTTCAAATACTTGGAACTTGGATTCGTCCATCCACAGAACCCGCTTCCACATTTCCACATCTCAATGTTGGTGCTCCTGGGTTCATTGTAATCGTTCTTTACGATTTTGTGATCGTAGCAATGGTTTACGAACAGCAAATCGCTCTTTAATCCCGCCTTTGATAAACGTCTTTTTACGGTAGTCAGCGACACCGGATTTTCACTATTTTTATATAATTCCGCACAAAGCTGGGGAGCTGTTGACCGTCTATTCCGTTTAGATAACGGTTCCAGCCGCAAACTTTGTCTAGTGGTCGTCCTTGGTCTTCCAACACGTTTTTTGTCTGCTTTGCACCCGTTGATACGTTTTTATTCACTGTACCCTGCACTGCATGATCTATTAATTTAAATTTTTGCACTATTGTCCACAGTTACAATTTTTCTTTTTGTAATGTTATTATAGTACTACGAATTTCTGCACTCAATTCCTTTCTTTTTGGCATTTTGTGTGTTTGTTGACAAATATTTGTATTACAACTGACAGATTCTAGACGAATACTAAATTTTTCTTAGATTGCAACATTCTGTGTAGTACCACAAATTCCTATAAATTGTTTCTAAGAACCATTATAATCTAATATAAAAAATGCCCTTTAAAATAAATATATTTAGGAAAAGTATTAACACTGAATACAGGTCATAAAAGAATTAAAGGAAATTATAATATTTTACACTAACAAATGTTATTATATAATATACATAATGATCCGGATATTATTGTGAAACTTCCCAGAAATGCTCTCACATCTGTTACTTCAATTGTCCCTACCGAAACCCAGGTATAAAGACGGAGCGATTCTATCGATAGTATGTGATCCCACATTTATGGCCGGTAGTGTATATATGTAGATGTGGGCAGATTACACGTCCTTCATTAATGTGAAACGTTCTTGAAGAAAATAGACTTTGGAAGTCTATTTTTCGCATTTTTTCTTGTACATCTATTAATCATTATTTATTAGTAAACATTTACTTTCGTGCTCTTTCCTATTGTCCATAAATTGTCCAAAATAATAATATAGCGTTACAAATAATGTTGCATATTGCACTCCGTATTAGTTTACTATATTACTATATAGAGTTCTGTAATAATGTTTTTATATTAATTGCGTTATCTTGTGAGCTACATAAGTACAATATTCAATGGTATAGTGAATAATTAATTTCAATATTGTTCTACATGTATAAGTTATTCTCAAGTCAATTATTTATATTTATTTATAATTGTAATTTATGTAAAATAATGTTGATTTTATGGAAAAAGTATCTCAAAAAATGTAGCCAAAAAAGGGGGTAATCACATTTTTATAATTATACAATAAAATTCAATAAAAGTATTTATTTTAAATGTGATGTGAATAAAATATGTAAAATATATTTAAAAAAATGTAAATATAATATACGGCTTTTGAATTATACTTATACGCGATATTATAAGAGTTATGTTACATATAGCATAGACTGTAAGATTGACAGTTTCTAAAAAAGCGAATTACAAAATATTTGATAAAAAATGTTTTATGTCAATCGAGTCGTGTAATATACTACTGTGGGCAAAAAATAGTAAGTCTTTGTTCATAATTCTTAATTTATTCTTCCAAATCTATTTCGTCCCCCTCAAAGTAATCCCCCCTGACCCCTATACATTTGTGCCAACGTTTCTTCCAATTCTCGAAACAGTTGTTAAAGTCAATTTCAGGAATAGCCTTCAATGCGCGTAGCGATTCACGTTTAATGTCTTCAATTGACTCAAAACGGTTTCCCCGGGGCGGTCGTTTGAGTTTGCTGAGTAGCCAGGAGTTACACGGAGCTAAATCAGGCGAATACGGTGGTTGCGGCACGATATTGGTTGAAAATTTTGCGAAAAACTCACGAAGAATTAATGCAGTATGCGACGGTGCATTATCGTGGTGCAAAAACCAAGAATTGTCGGCCCATAATTCTGGCCTCTTTTTACGAATAGCATTGCGCAAACGACGCATAACACTCAAATAGTATTCTTTGTTGACAGTTTGGCCGGTCGGAAGGAATGCACGGAGTGCACCACACCTCGATAATCGAAGAAAACTGTCAACATAACCTTGATTTTTGACTTGCTTTGACGTGGTTTTTTGGGCTTCGGCTCACCTTTGATACGATATTCGGCCGATTGATCATCTGTTTCCGGGTCATAAGCGTAGATCCAAGTCTCATCTCCAGTTATGATGCCTTTCATTTTGTCTTGATAGTCGGAAAGCATTGTTTCACAGACGTCAATGCGACGCTGTTTTTCGAAAAAATTGAGTGATTTTGGATCAAATCGTGCTTTCACTTTTCTTAGGCCCAAATGATCTTTCAAAACGGTTTTCACTAATCCTTCCGATATTCCAACGATGCCAGTAAGGTCTCTGACTGTTAATCGTCGATTCTCAAGCACCAATTCCTTGATTCTATTGACGTGTGGATCATCAGTTGATGTTGATGGCCGTCCTGGACGTGGTTCGTCATCAACGCGTTCTCGACCCTCTTTGAATAATTTGTACCAATCAAAAACACTTGCTCGCGACAAACAATTATCACCGAAGGCCTTTTGCAACATTCTGAATGTTTCGGCAACAGAAATTTGATTCCGTACACAAAATTTAATGGAACTTCTTTATTGAATAATTTCACTCATTTTAAAAATCGCCGAATGCACTTTTGTACTTCAGAAAGACAAGCGTATACTAAACACTAATGATTATTTTGATGTGACATTTGGCACAGATGTCACTGACAGTCATACTAACCTAGAAAAAAAATATTTCGACGAATGGGTTTTCGCGCGAAATTTAAATTAAAAAGTCTTACTATTTTTTGCCCACAGTAGTATATATATACAATATATTAAAGGTCCTTAATTTTACCTTTTATTAATTTAAAAATATATGTCTATATCAATAAAATAAATATTTATAGGTACCCTTGGAACTTTTAAAATATATGGGAAAATTATTTTATAAATGCGAGATTGTAATTATAGTTAATTTACAAAGGAAAAATACTAGATTTTTTTGTCTGGAAATTATTCGTAATCTAAAATGTTTATTATTAATTTTAAACTAGGTTTTAAGTATTAAGATACAAGTATATACATAACACTTAATTTGATAAAAAAATGTCTGTTTTTTTACTTTGATGTCCGTATAAAAATATATGTATGTATATCTTGGATATGTCTATTTTTTAAAAAGATTCAAAAAATATGTTTAATATTTTTTCAAAAAAGAAAGGAGATAAATTTTTTATCTATACGTAATTTTAAATCAATTATTATATTATATCGAATAATTTATAAATATATTATTCTATAATATTATATAATTTCTGGCGTGTTTGTTGTTAATTTTTAAATGTATATAAGGCGCGAACGTTTTATAAAATGCTTGAGCTTAATTTTGCTAAAACAGGCAATTGTATTTAATCAAAAAAAAAAAATAATTTTCATTAAATAACACAGGTATACACGGTTTTGGATCTAAGCAACCAAAAGCTGTTTCTAAGGTTATTTGGGGCGCTGAATCCGAAATCTGCACTCCGTTTTTTGATATTGGTTCTAGTTTTCGAGATATTAAATAAACACATTTTTTACAATTTTTGGCAATTAATCTCCATTTTATTCAATAAAGAAAGTGTTAAATTAGAAATGAAGAGCAGTAGAACTGAGTCGCTTGTACTGCTTGGGATCTGTTTCACGCATTAAAGTCCAAGAGTAGTCGCTCATCATGTCCTCGTCCCAAAATCCTTGGTATCGTTTTTCGATTTTCGCCAAATCTTGGCGTAGTCGCTCTCCATGCTCGTCGCTTGTATCACCCAAGTTTTCAGGAAAAAATTCGAGATGGGAATGCAGAAAATGTATTTTGAGAGACATTCGAGCTCCAATCTTGCAATAATTTTGCAACAAACTGTTGTGAACAACATCTTGAAATGATACCCATGCTGCTGCTTCATTGGGCGTTAAACATTTTGTGAAGTTTCTGTCGGCCATTAATTTTCAAATCATTGAGTTCACTTTGCGAAACTAAATGTTTTTCCCCCATGTTAAAATCGTTTCCACTGTTTGTCGGTGATGAACTACAAGTTTCCATGGAATTTGCACTTGTACCTGGACAAATTGGCAAAGGATCATTGCTCACAAGGGGAACTGGCTTAGACACTGATGATACTTCAGGATATTTATGTTTTGCTAGTTTTTTTGCATTTAGACCGACGTCATTCATCAAGCAAAAGTAACAATCATCTACATGATTTTTCAGCTTTCTCCATAACATTGGCAATGAAAATGAAAAATATACATTTTTACCGCGTGACCACTTGTATAATATTGTGCTACACGCGTTACAAAACAATTTCGGTACCCACGGCTTATGAGTGTTTGATACAGAGAAACCAAAATAATAAAAATATGCATTTCTGATCAAACTTTGCCACTTTTTCTGATCATATAACATCCGCAAACATAAAAAAACACATTGAATCAACTTTACAATTCTGTCTTTGCATTTTCACACGTTTTGGATTCAAAAAAAAAACTTTAAAGATACAAATTAAATAATGTTTCTAGCGACGTCAACAGCCGACTGTCATTATGATAGCGCAGTGCTGCCAACATGCGCGAACTCACAAACTAGAACCAATTTTGAAAAACGAAACCCGGATTTGAATTCAGCACCTCAAATAACGTCAAGGTTTGTTGTCATCTGCTCTGATCCAAAAGTTGACCGGAATTTGTAAACTTGTGTAATTATACAATATTTTTAGACTTTATTGTAAGTGTTTAAAGAAAAATATTTCACAAGTGATATCTATAAATCTCAAAAATATTAAAAATTTGTGTTAGTTTCTTTTCGGCTTTTGATAATAAAGAATTAATGAAATGAAAATGTATAATATAATAGACTTGAGTTGCTTAAATAACATCAATAATTATTTACATTAGCAACAAAAATTAGAATTATACACGAACAATATTTCAAAATAACTAATATAAAAGTAGTTTTTTTAACATACATTAAATTATAAAATAAATTTTATAATATTTAAGTATTACTTGACTTTGACGACGATCTTTTCTACCACAAAAAATTAATTGTAAACTAAATAAGTTTACAAAGCTTACTGGTTTTTGTTTGATATTTTCTCTTACTTCGAAATTGATTCATGTACAATACACACATGCTATTTTCCATTTCTTAATGATAATAATAATAATAATAATAATATTTATTGTATTTGTAAATTTTTACAAAAACAAAAGTCAGGCATTAATCTAACGGGTGTTTCAAATTTCGCGGTTTTCTTAAAAAATAAATAAAACACATAATTTGCATTCACTTTCACAAACTTTCTATTGGTAATTGAAGTATCAGTTATGGCATTTATATGCGAAAAATAATATCTGCCAAATGGCCTCATCTTGCAGCTCCACGGACGTCCACTCTTTTGTTAAAATTTTCAATGACATTTTGACATAATTGAGGCTCTATCTCACCAACGACATGAATAATTTCATCTTTCAAAGCAGGAATTGATTGTGGATTGTTTTTATAAACCTGACTTTTCACATAACCCCAAAGAAAATAGTCTAACTGTGTCAAATCACATGATCTGGGTGGCCAATTAACATCACCGTTTCTTGAGATTACACGTTCAGGAAATTTTTCTCTCAATCAATTGGTGCGTATGCAAAGTGAGGTGTAGCGCCATCCTGTTGGAACCACATATCCTCTAGATCAATATTCATTAATTCGGGCCACAAAAATTCGGTTATCATCCGACGATATCGATCACCATTGACAGCTACAGCTTCACCAACAGCATTTTCAAAGAAGTAAGGTCTAATTAAACCACCTGACCATAATGCACATCAAACAGTAACTCGTTTAGGACGCATAGGTTTCTCATGAATAATTCGTGGATTTTCCTCACCCCAGATATCGCAATTTTGTTTATTAACATAGCCACCAAGTTCAAAATGTGTCTCATCGGAAAACATTACTTTTTGAAAAAAATCAGCTGGTTCATTGATGAAATTGACAAATGAACGACGTTTTAAATGATCTAATGGCTTCAGTTTCTGTGTTATTTGAACCTTATATGCCTTCAGAGCTAAATCTTTGTGTAAAATACGCCATGTTGTTGTGAACGTCGTCTAATGGACATTTCAGGATCTTCAGCAACACTTTCACGAACCAAACCAACATTTTCCTGTGAACGACCACTGCGACTGTATTTTTCATTTTTTCGATCTTCAACGGAACCGGTCTCTTGAAATTTTTTAATAATTCGACCAGTAGTGCGATGGACAATTTATATAAACTATAAAATTCACGAAATTTTCTAAGAACTCTTTTCACAGAACGTTGATTTTCATAAAATAATTCAACAATTTGACCGCGTTGTTGTACCGTGTACGAAGCCATTTTTATAAATGTCATACATCACACTTTTTAAATGGCCACATACCCAGACAAATTCAGTGAGCCATCTATATTTTATTTATTCTTAAAAAAAACCGCGCAATTTGAAACACCTTTTACATTAATAATAGAACGAAGTAAATTAAAAGAAAAATAAAACGAACACATCACTAATAATGAACGAATTATTTACACAAAATCTTACAAGTTCAAATAGTAATTTAAAGAATACGGTTCAAGATTAACTAGGAAATAATGTAATATATGTTTCAGCAAACTAATAGGTTATAGATTATATGTTACTGCGTATTAAATTATTATTCCTTTATATACTGATTAAAATTCATAAAGTAAATGTTCGAATGCTTTTTTAAAGTTTTAAGAAGTAAGTAAAGCATAAATTATTGTAACAAAGGTTTTTTGACCAATCGAGTAAGTTAATCGAGGTTAACAATAAAATAATTATTATTTATAGATTTGCTAATAACAGAAATAAGAAATAAAGCATAGCAAAGGATTTTTGGTCCAATAAGAAAAGTAATTTGACTTTAATAATAAAGTAATTCACACAATTTTTAGAGATTATATTTCTAAGAAAAACATTACGTGATATCTATAAAACAGAAACGACGAATTCTTTTAAGGATAAAATATTTTTTAAGTGCCTCACTTTAACATTTACAATTCATAAATATAAGTGATGAATGATTCTAACGTATTTGTTGTTAATTTCGTAGACGTATGATTCATAAAATGCTTTAGGTTATAGTGTTCTTAAATGATCAGTTTTAATATGTAAGCCGTGTGTAGGTAGAGGTGGGCGAACTGAACATCATTATTTTTGTTTCAAAGAAATCTAGAATTATATATTATATTAAGTTTTCTCAGAAAAAAAAAGTGTTAAATTAGCTTCATGTATTTTTAAATCAGTTTATTTTTCGTCAGACCCATTAAAATTAAAAACGAATTTTGTAATATTTTAACTTTGGTGGTGATGTTCTTACGACAATAAATTACTTGCAAATTAAATATCATAGGTTTTGTAAAAAGCGTCAAATAATATTTAGTTTTAACATTTATTGGTAAACATGTATAATATATTGTTTTCTATTATTTATAGATTATATGTTACATATTGAACTCTCATTTATTTATATTCTGTTTAAAAAAAAAAACAAATATTTAAACATACTTTTTAAACCAAATCATCAAGTTTTGAAACGATGTTTTTATATCAGCCGAGTGAGTTACTCGTAGTTAATAAACAATTTACTTTGTAAAAATAATAATCCTACAATACCTTTAGAATTCATTGCAGACCTTCTAAGAAAAGTTTTTCTAATTCTATCTATAAAACGTCTAAAATATACTGAAAAATAAATACAATATAATAAATTTAGTCAATTAACTGAAGAGAGATAGTATTCGATATCTAGTAAAGGGTCTTCCAATAAGAGGTTTCATTTTGATATGCAAAAAAAAACGAATATTTTTAAGCGAAATCGGCCGAATTCTTTTCATGAAATTTTCCATCACCAATTTGGACATTTGCGGCTGTATGTCCTCGATAACTCCACCTTTGAGGTCTTGAATCGATTGTCGGTCATTGGCATAGCCCTTATCTGTCACTTAGCCCCAAAGAAAAAAGTCTAAAGGTGTTAAATCACACAGTCAGGAAACTTTTCACGCAAAGGAGCGATGGTAGCGCCGTCTTGTTGAAAATAAACGTCGTCCACATCAATATCTTCCCAAGTCCGGCCATAAAAAATCATTAATCATCGTTCGATAGCGCAATTTATTCACCGTAACAGTTGCTCTAGCCTCATTTTCGGAAAAGTAATGTCCAACGATCCCTCCAGACCAAAAACCGCACCAAACAGTCACACGTTGAGGATGGAGAGGCTTTTCAACAATAATTCTTGAGTTTTCCGAGACCTAAATGCGACCATTCTGCTTGTTAACGTAGCCTACGAGGTGGAAATGGGCCTCATCAATCAAGATGATTTTTCGATGAAATTCCGGATCAGTTTGATGCATTTCAAGGACCCAATCGGCAAAGACACGACGTTGTTGATGGTCGGTAGGAGTGATTTCTTGTGTTGACTGAACTTTAAAAGCCTTAAGACCTAAGTGTTTGTGCAAAATACGGTGTAATGTCGTTTGTGGAATGCCCAATTTCAAGGATCGACGCAGAATGGACAAACCTGAGTTTTCCTCAATACTATGGGCTACAACAGCACTATTCTCAGTTGTTCTTGGACGACGTGCACGAGTTCCATTTTTCACATCACTGACTTGCCCCAACAGCTCAAATTTTTCAACCAGGTCCATAATTGCTGACGTTGCACGACGGCCCAAAAATGTTTTAGTTTTGCGAACTGTGACCGCGAAATTTTCACCATTCTTGTAATGAATTTTAATCATTGCGTTGTTGATGCGTATATCGTTCCATTTTTGTTAATGGCGTAGTTTTCACTTGTCATCTGTCAAATAGTTACAGGTTGAGTTATGACAACTGTTAAAATGGCGGCTATTGAAAATTAAATGTCTTATTGGAACACCTTTTTAAGTTAGCCAATAATAATAGCTACTGTAGAAATACTCTCAAAATAAAGTTTCAATTAAATATAACATATGTAGTTTTATAAAAATAGGCCATTGGTTTTTATTTTTTATACGTTCAAAAATATTCGTCTTTCGTCGTGTGTATTTTTTAACTGCAACGTGTATATTTTAAATAATTTATTTAAGAAATAAAGAAAACTAAATATATTGTATTCAAATAATAACGAACTCTTGTTAAATAGTACATTTTCAACTGTTAGAAACAAAAAAATTTAGACGTGTCCAACATATCATTTTAAATCAATTATTATATTAAATATTAAACAAATTGGTATGTTTTAAATATCGAATATTTTATAAATGTGTTATTTCAGCGTTTGTAATTCATAAGTGATGAATAATTCTGACGTATCTGTTGTTAATTTTGGAAATTTATATCTTTGATGAAAGACGCGAATAATTCATAAAATAACTTATTTTATAGTTTTGCTAAGATGAGCCAGTAATGAAAACGGGTTTGTAGAGGTGGACGTGCTAAATTTGATTTAGTATTTACAAACGAGTTCTCATTTGTATTCTTCTCAGACATCTATTAAATCATAAAATAAATTTCGTAGTATTTTCAAGATTTTTTTTTATATTAGCAACGATATTTTTACCTCAATAAACGTCTTGTGAACTAAACTTACCCAAATAGACAAATAATACCAATTAGTCTTAGACTTTATGCGCATGTAGTTAGGTAGTTTTCCACTGTTTATAAATTATAGAATAATATGGTGTTACAAAATGTTACTTTAATGAACTTTCAATAATTTATAGTTAGTTCAAAATAAGTAAAACAAATGTTTAAAACTTGTTTTTGCCAAATTAAATTAGAAAACAAAATTTTGCAATAATACTTTTTTTACACCTGTCGGTATACGTGAACTTATTAGTGTTAAATAATAAGAAAATAATTTAAAATTACCTTTTATATGTATGTTACTCTCGAATTCATTATTTTTGGTTATTTAAAATTGTAAGTATTGTAATATTTGATGTCATTATAAAATGTCATTATAAAATTTAACTATATAGAGTGTCTTCAAAAATAATATCTATAAAAAGTTAAGTTAGTAGTATATTTCTGGCCGAGCGTATTGACAATCTGTAAACTTGTTTATCGGTTGCTATGAGATTCACGATTTGTTTGCAAGGGAATTTAATTAGGTGAGTTGCCGGTGGATTTCGAAAATACAAAAACGCGATTCGTCGTCAAGTCGTGGATTCCAGTTTACTATTATTCACGGGATGTAACATCATTCATCATTTTAATATACAGCCGCAATGCATTCGTTATTTGATAGTCTGAGAATGGAATTTTTTTCCGACGAGCATTGACGATGGCCTCTATTCATGAGGAAAAACACGAGCCGTTTGCGAAATGATTACGAAAACGATGCTGGACGCTTCAAATTGGGACTTTGTTTATTGGTTGCTAGGCGACGCGCGATCTCTCTACAGGGATTCTAATTCGACGCGATTTGTCCGTCGATTTCGGAAATATGAAAAGTGTGATTTACTACTATGTATTTACGGAATTGAAATCATTCATCAGTATAATATCCAGGCCGAAACATTATTTAATAACAAGAGATGGCTATTTTTTAACGAGCTTATAATAATTACTGCTTGTACCATATTCACAGGGGTGAAAATTACAACGCGAACCGTGGAACAAAACGATATTTGTTGCTTTAAATTGTGACTTGTTTACTGGTTGCTAGGCGACGCATGATATATTTGCCAGGGAAATTAATTCAGCGCGATTTATCCGTGGGTTTCGAAAATATGGAAAATGCATTTGGTCGTCAAGGCTTTAAAGATGTTCACTATTCACGAGAGTGCAAATAACAACACGAGCCGTGGTTAAAATGATTAAGAAAACGATGTTTGGCTCTTCAAATTGGGACTTGTTTATCGGTTGCTAGCCGACGTGGAATTAGTTCGCTAGGGAATGTAAATCGGTGTAATTTGCCCGTGGATTTCCAAAGTATAAAAAAATGTGATTAGCAGCCGCCAAGCCGTGAACGCCAGTTTATTATTCATGAGGTGCGGAATTGGTATTATTCGTCAGACCCGGAATGCATACATTATTTAATGGTCGGAGAATTTATGTTCGACTCTTCAAATTGGGACTTGTTTATCGATTGCTAGGCGACGTGGAATCAGTTTGCTAGGGGAATTTAATTCGACGCGATTTTGTACGTGAATTTCGAAATACGCAAAATACATTTGGCAGTCGTGGATTCCAGTTTACTATAACGCAAACGACAAACGAGTCCTTGCCGAAATTATTAGATGTTTGACGTGTTAGGTTACCACCTGTTTATCAGTTACAAAGAGACACGTGATCTGTTTACCAAGGAATCTCAGTTGGCGCGATTCGTCCGTGCGTTTCGAAAATACCAAAAATGTGATTAGCGCCACGCTGTGGATTACAGTTTACCACTATTTAAAGGGCGTGGAATTGATATCGGTCGATTTAATATCCAGCCAGAATATGTACATTAATTATTTAATAGTCAGATGATGGTACCTTCTTCAATGAGCGTATAAAAGTTGTTACTATTCATTAGGGCGAAAATTGCAGCATAAACCGTGGGTGAAATGATTTTTAAAAAAAAAAGTTTTTTCATTTACCGATTGCTAGGCAAGACGGGATCAGTTTGCTAGGAAGTCTTATTCGCTGTTATCTGTCAGTGGATTTCGAAAACACGTAAGATGTAATTGGCTGTCAAGCCGCGGAATCCAGTTTTTATTATTCGCGGAATGCGGAAACGAATCATCATTCATCAATTTATTATCCAAGTGCAATGCATGCGTTGTTTGAAAATGCTATATTTTCCAACGAGCATATAATGATGGCCATATTTACAAGGATGCACACGAGCCGTTGGTGAAATGGTTAGGAAACCGATGTTGGGCGTTTAAAATTGGAGCTTGTTTATTGGTTGCTAAGCGACGCGTGATTTGTTTGTTAGGGAATCTACTTCTGTGGTATTTGTCCGTGGATTTCGAAAACATGAAAAATGTGATTGGTCACTAAACCGTGGATTCCAATTTACTACTATTTACGGGACATGATATCATGGATCAGTTTAATATCGCACCGGAATTAATGTTTCATCTAATAGTCACATGATTGTTTATTTTTGAACGTGCGCGTAATAATGACTGCTATTTACAAGGATGCAAATTATATAACGAGTCATGGGCGAAAAGACTAAGAAAGCAATGTTTAACGCTTAAAATTGGACCTTGTTTGTTGATTGCTCGGCGATACGTGATCCAGAGGCTTAGAGATCCTTAATTCGGGGCGATTTATCCAAGCGTTTTCAAAATATGGAAAATGTAGTTAGCCGCCAAGCCGTGGATTTCATCCGATTAGCGATCCGCGAGGCGCCGGTGAATTTCGAAAATACGAAATAACGTGAATAGCCACCAAGTCGTGAATTCCAATTTGCTACTATTCACGGGACGTAGAATTGAAATCATTCATCATTTAAATATCCCGCCGCAATGTATGCATTATTTAATGGCTCGAGGATGGTGTATTTTAGCACTAATGATGGTTTCTACTCATAAAGAAAGTACACGAGCCGTTGGCGTAACGATTAAGAAAATGTTGTCGGAAGCTTTATCGGTTGCTAAGCGGCGCGGGATCAAGTTTGTCCATGGATTTCAAAATTACGAAAAATGCCACGCATTCCAATTTACTATTCACAAGTATTAACATATTTACATTACAATTATGTATATAACTAATGAAAGAAAAAAACATAATAATGCGCAAGATTAAAGTCTAACACTTCTAGTTTAAGGGGTAGTATTTTGGAATTTATAAACTAAATCGTAAGGAGTGTGCCGTTTAAGTCTGCGCCTTATAATACGTTGCAGTGCTAGGTTTTTAGCAAGATTATTTGGATGTATTACGAGTCTGTTCACACAATTCTCACTTATATTCTTAATTTCTTGTTTAGCCGAAGTTACATTGAAATCGCGAGCAATTGAACTACTTGAAACGAACCATGGAGCGCCGCTGACTACTCGAATAAATAATTAATGTCTATATATACAAACAAGCCAAGTAAATACTAACATTTATAATGTATATATACACTACCGGCCATAAATGAGGAACTTCTATAGGTAAAATACAAAAAAAGTGGTACGCTTTTGGTAAAAATGGTAATATATATATATATACGAATAAAAATGTATTTACTATAAAAATAAACTATATATCCTTATAAAACAAAATAATATCATTAGTTCTATGAAGAAAAACTGGCACTTTTTATTTCGAGCGACTTTCGTCAAAATATCCACCTTTACATTTAATAACTTCTTTACAAATTTTGGGTAGTCTCAATACAAGTTTTTGAAGAGTTACAACTGGAATATTGTTCCAAACATTTGTAAGGTGTTTCCACAGCTGTTGCTGCGATTTTGGACAGTGTTCTTTCACTTTTATGTCTAGCTCATCGCACAGCAAACCCAATTCCAAACCAAACTTACAAGAAGTTCTTCTTTTTGTTTCACATAGTCCACCTTATAAAGTTTTGCACTATGTTTGGAAATAAAAACCTTCTTCTATCAATTTAGTTCCGGACGGAATTGCGTGTTCCTTTCAAATTTTCAAATATTATTTTCTTAAAATTCCATCAATTCCATGCAAATCTCCAGCACCATTAAAAGAAAATGATCCCCAAATAAGAACTGAACCTCCATCGTGTTTAACTGTTGACACAACACATTCTGGTATCATCCTTTCGTCAACTCGTCTGCGAATAAACACGCGCCGATTACTTCCAAACATTTGAAACTTGGATTCGTCCGTCTACAGAACCCTATTCCACATCTCAATGTTGGTGCTCCTTGGCCCATTGTAATCGTTCTTTACGATTTTATGAGCATAGCAATGATTTACGAACAGCAAATCGCCCATTTAGTCCCGCTTTTAATAAACGTCTTCTTACGGTAGTCAGCGACACCGGATTTTCACGATTTTTATTTATTTTTTGTGCTGTTAACCGTCTAAGATAACAGTTCCAGCCGCAAATCTTCCTAGTGGTCAGCTGTTTTTTTAATCGCACTCTAAATTTTCTGTACTTCACACTGCATATGTGTATGTTAATTTAAATTTTTGCCAGCCGCAGTTATAGTTTTTCTTCGTATAATGTTATTATAGCACTAGAATTTCTGGCCGAATTCCTTTCTTGGCATTTTGTATGTTCCGAATACACGTTTTTTGTGGATTGCAACATTGTGTAATACCACAAATTCCTATAAATTGTTTCTAAGAACCATTATAATCTAATATAAAAAATGCCCTTTAAAATAAATATATTTAGGAAAAGTATTAATACTGAATACATGTCATAAATATATTAAGGAAATTTTTGCTAACAAATATGATTATATAATTTACATAATGGCGGATATTATTGGTAAATTTCCCAGAAACGCACTCACATCTGTTACTTCAATTGTCCCTACCGAAACCCAGGTATAAAAGACAGAGCGATTCTATCTATAGTATGTGATCCCTTATTTATGATCGGTAGTGTATATATGTAGATGTGGGCAGATTACACGTCATTCATTTATGTGAAACGTTCTTGAAGAAAATAGACTTTGGAAGTTTATTTTTCGCATTTTTTTTTACTTTATTAATCATTATTTATTAGTAAATATTTCCTTCCAGAATAATAATATAGCGTTACAAATAATGTTGCATATTGCACTCCGTATTAGTTTACTATATTACTATATACATGTAATAATGTCTTTATATTAATTGTTTCTTGAGAGCTAAGGACAATACTCAATGGTATAGTGAATAATTAATTTCAATATTGTTCTACATGTATATGTTATTCTCAAGTCAATTATTTATAATAGTAATTTATGCAAAATAATGTTGATTTTATGGAAAAAGTATCTCAAAAAATGTAGCCAAAAAAGGGGGTAATCACATTTTCATAATTATACAATAAAATTCAATAAAAATATTTATTTTAAATGTGATGTGAATAAAATATTAAAATATTTTTAAAAAATGTAAATATAATATACGGCTTTTGAATTATACTTATACGATGTTACCAGAGTTATGTTACGTATGCATAGAGTGTAAGATTGACAGTTTCTTAAACAGCGAATTACAAAATATTTTATAAAAAAATTGTAATTTCTGCGGGCAAAAAATAGTAATACTTTATTCATAATTTTTAAATTCACAATCTTGTAATCCCACAAATATAAAAAGAACCATTTAATCTAATATAAAAAATGCCCTTTAAAATAAATATATTTAGGAAAAGTATTAATACTGAATACATGTCATAAAAGAATTAAAGGAAATTATAATATTTTACACTAACAAATATGATTATATAATTTACATAATGGTCCGGATATTATTGGTAAACTTCCCAGTAACGCACTCACATCTGTTACTTCAATTGTCCCTACCGAAACCCAGGTATAAAGACAGAGCGATTCTATCGATAGTATGTGATCTCACATTTATGGCCGGTCGTACATCCGAACCAAATTTTATTGTAGTTAACAAGATTGTATTTATAAACAATTGAAAGTTGTATTAGATGCAAAAAAACATAATCGATTCATTCTGACAATCGAAATTAAGAATAACTATTTTAAGATTTTAAGAAATATGATTTAATCTTGTTACACTTATCAAAAATTACAAAATTAAATTTAAAATAATGGCCAATGAGAATTGAAGAATGCGAATTTTATATCAATTTTTATAATTTCATTTTAACATAGCAGTCACTTAAAAGATTTCTTTTTTTAATAAAAATATGAATTATGTTACTGTAGATGGAATATTTCATTTTAATTATAGCATATATTGAACACAAATTAATAACATAAAAAAGTTAAAAGAGCTCAAAAGAAAGTGTAGTGGAGGTGGGAGGGCCAATAAATTCCCCAAAAAGGGGAATATTTTATTTATGTAATAATATAACGATATTGTAAACTATAGGTGTGCACTGAAAAACAGATTTTGTAAGACAAAGAGAATAGAAATTATTTTTCTCCTCGCTGTAACTAAATACAATTTATTTTTTTTCTAAAATTTGCAAATACATAAAGAAAGCGTTAAAGGCAAAAATTACTTATTAAGAAAGAGACAAAAGGTAAATGCGTTTGAAAAATGTTAACCATATTAATAATTAGACAACTTAATTTAAAATAAATAATAATAGAAAATGTGAAACAAAATAGTTTCAAATTTTTTTTTTAATATCGATAATGACCAACAAAAAATAGAGCAATAGATTAATAATTTGTTTAACACACACATCTTTAGTTTCTAGTATACTATTGTGGGCAAAAAATAGTAAGACTTTGTTCATCATTTTTAAATTCTTAATTTATTCTTCCAAATCTATTTCATCCCCCTCAAAGTAATCCCCCCTGGCCCCAATACACTTGTGCCAACGTTTTTTTCCAATTCTCGAAACAGTTGTTAAAGTCAATTTCAGGAATAGCCTTCAATGCGCGTAGCGATTCACGTTTAATGTCTTCAATGGAGTCAAAACGGTTTCCCCGGAGCGGTCGTTTGAGTTTGCTGAATAGCCAGAAGTCATACGGAGCTAAATCAGGCGAATACGGTGGTTGCGGCACGATATTGGTTGAAAATTTGGCGAAAAACTCACGAAGAATTAATGCAGTATGCGACGGTGCATTATCGTGGTGCAAAAACCAACAGTTGTCGGTCCATAATTCTGGCATCTTTTTACGAATAGCATTGCGCAAACGACGCATAACACTCAAATAGTATTCTTTGTTGACAGTTTGGCCGGTCGGAAGGAATTCGGAGTGCACCACACCTCGATAATCGAAGAAAACTGTCAACATAACCTTGATTTTTGACTTGCTTTGACGTGTTTTTTTGGGCTTCGGCTCACCTTTGATACGAAATTCGGCCGATTGATCGTCTGTTTCCGGGTCATAAGCGTAGATCTAAGTCTAATCTCCAGTTATGATGCCTTTCATTTTGTCTTGATAGTCGGAACGCATTGTTTCACAGACGTCAATGCGACGCTGTTTTTCGAAAAAATTGAGTGATTTTGGAACAAATCGTGCTTTCACTTTTCTTAGGCCCAAATGATCTTTCAAAATGGTTTTCACTGATCCTTCCGATATTCCAACGATGCCAGTAAGGTCTCTGACTATTAATAGTCGATTCTCAAGCACCAATTCCTTGATTCTATTGATGTGTTGATCATCAGTTGATGTTGATGGCCGTCCTGGACGTGGTTCGTCATCAACGCGTTCTCGACCCTCTTTGTATAATTTATACCAATCAAAAACACTTGCTCGCGACAAACAATTATCACCGAATGCCTTTTGCAACATTCTGAACGTTTCGGCACCAGAAATTTGATTCCGTACACAAAATTTAATGGAACTTCTTTGTTGAATAATTTCACTCATTGTAAAAATCACCGATTGCACTTTTTGTACTTCAGAAAGACAAGCGTATACTAAACACTAATGATTGTTTTGATGTGACATTTGGCACAGATGTCACTGACAGTCATACCAACCTAGAAAAAAAAATATTTCGACGAATGTCTTACGAAAGTCTTATTATTTTTTGCCCACAGTAGTATTTAATAGACAAATAGAAAGGGTGGTCATAGATTATGTCAATCAACACGCTAAGAAAATTCTAAATATTTTAAAAACACAGCAATATTATAGGTTTTATTTTCATATATGTACGAGTATATATTTTACCCTTAAAGCATTAGAAGCAAAACCGACTTGTTAATAAAGAGTAGAAAAAGGTAAATGCGTTTTAAAAATGTTAACCATATTAATAATTACACAGCTTATTTTAAAATAATTAATAATAGAAAAGTTCATTCAAATGAAACAATGAATAATAATCGAAAGAATTGGTATTGTATTTTTAAAGGGGCAAATGTAAAAAGTACAATAACGCGAGTTTTATACCGTATTATTTAATCGAAAACATTAATTTAAAATAATTAAAATTTGCGTCAAGAGAATATAAAAATATCTCCAGAACATCAAAATAGAATTTAAAAACTGTGCAATTGACTGACAACTCCCTGACAACGAATATTTTGTTTATGCAATAAGAAATGTTAAGATTATTATGGACGTAGGTACTATCACATTTATATTAAAGCAAATTGTCAACAATGAGAAAAGGGCGAAATACATTTTTTAAGTTGAATAAAATTGTAACTGACAACTCCCTGAAAACGAATATTTTGTTTAGGCAATAAAAAATGTTAAGATATACATTATGGACGTAGGTACTATCACAATTACATTAAAGCAAATTGTCAACAATAAGAAAAGGGCGAAATACATTTTTTAAGTTGAATAAAATTGTAACTGACAACTCCCTGAAAACGAATATTTTGTTTAGGCAATAAAAAATGTTAAGATATACATTATGGACGTAGGTACTACCACATTTATATTAAAGCAAATTGTCGACAATAAGGAAAGTGAGAAATACATTTTTTTTAAAATTGTAACTGTCGCTGAAAAAATATTTTGTTGAGGCAATAAAAAATGAATGTACATTTTAGGTACTATCACAATTACATTAAAGCAAATTGAAATACATTTTTTTTGAATAAAATTGTAACTGTGAAAACGAATATTTTTTAGGCAATAAAAAAGATTTAAGAAGGTACTACCACATTTATATTAAAGCAAATGTCGACAATAAGGAAAGTGAGAAATACATTTTTTAAGTTGAATAAAACAAAAATTGAAAACGAATAAAATAAAAAATGTTAAGAATATTAAAAGCATTTATATTAAAGCTCGACAATAAGAAAAAGAAAGCATTTTTTGTACAAAAAAGTGGAACTAAAGGTATGGGTATAATAGGAAGATAAAACAAAAATTAATAACATAAAAATATTAAAAGCTCTCAAAAGAAAAAAAGGGAATATTTATGATATTTATAATAATATAACGATATCGTATACTATAGGTGTGTTACAACACAGATTTCATAAGAAAAAGCGAATATAAATTATTGTTCTACAAAAGCTGTTTAATACCCTTTAACTAGCTATTTAAGCTGTTTATTACCTGTTCAAAAGCTGTTTAAACTGTCAAAATATCGGTGAAATACTTGTTCAAAAGCTGGAAGAAAATACATGCGGTTTTGTGCTCGTAGTATAGTATGGACATATTATATTATATCACGTTGATAGTAAATTTTGCAAGTTAATGCGAATAGCAATAAATTTCAAGCAAAATCGTTATCGTATCCTATGTATTCGAAGCCAAGAATTGATTAATAATTATGTCAACCGAATAGGTAAAAATTAATATTAAGTTTTTATTATATTTACTAGGTACAAAATTAAGTAATAAATGAAAAATATTTTTAAATTATTAAAAGAAAGTATTGTGTGTAACAGTAAACGTAACTGAATCTTGTTAAAGTTGGTATACAAACACGATCATGATTTAAACTATAAATTTCATGAGAAAATCTGTTTTAACATATAAATGATTGAAAAATACTAAGCATATCTTTAATTACATAAATAAATTTAAAATAATAATTGAGCCGTTAGACAATCATTGCATTTTTCCAAATAAAATGGTAAATCTCAAAGATTTAAAAGAACGCGTATCGTATTTTAAAAGGGCACATATATAATAATCGCATAATTTTTTAGACAAGAATTAGAAGTTTAATTTTTTGTTACATAAGCACTTGCGACTACATAATATCTAATATAGAAAAGTTTACAATCAAAATATGAGGTAATAAACTAGTAATTAATAGGATCAAAATATAGTTGAGAGAGTGTAGTGGAGGTGGGAGGGCCAATAATTTCCTAAAAAAAGGAACATTTTGTTTACATGAAAGTTGATCTATGTACAAATACAATCATGATTGAAAGTAAGTGTTATAATAAAGTGCGTTTTTTCAAGATAAATACATATGTATTATACATAATAGGTAGGAAATTAGAAAACTGTGGCGTTTTTTTTTAAATAAAATGGTGAATATGTAAGAGATGCGAGAGCACGTATTTTGAAGCGGCAAATAATAATTAATAATAACAAGAATTAATATCACAGGAACTAATTGCATCAAAATATTGTATTATGAGTTCAAAAGAGAGTGTAGTGTAGGCGGGAAAGTTAATAATTTCCTTAAAAAAACAGGAATATTTTGTTTACATCACAAAAGTTCAAATTTCACAAATTGTTATACACCTTTGACCACATTTATATTGAAAGCAAATTATCAACATTAATGACAGCGTAAAAAAACAAATTTTATAAGTTGAAAAAAATTGAAATTTATTTTAAGCAATTTTTTTAATTTATATAATAAATGTTACAACCGAACAAAAGAATATAAATGTATTATAACATTGATATCAAATTTTATAAATCTACGCGAATAAAAATGAATTTTGAATAAACTTGTTTTATATCCAGTGCATTCAAATTTAAGAATGATTATTAATGATGAGGATTGAATATTGCGTCCATAGAATAGATGAAAATTAATATTTAATTATTAATATATTACTAGATTCAAACTGAATTTAAGTAATGAAAAATATTTTTTAGGTTGTGACAGTAATTATTACAGAATCTTGCTAAAGTTGGCATAAAAACACGTTAATCATTATTCAAAGTATAGACTTCATCACTAAATTTGTTTATAACTAATTACTAATTGCTGCTAATTAATAAATTTAAAATAACAACTGGGCCGATAGAAAAAAAACATTGCATTTTTCCAAATAATGTGGTAAATATGAAAGAATTAAAAGATCGCGTTTTGTATCCTAAAGGAGCATATATTGTATAATGATCACCTAAAAGAATTTTTAAACAAGAATGGGAAATTTATGTTACGTAGGGACTTACAATTACAAAATATCTAATATAGAAAACTTTGCAATCAAAATATGCGTTAGTAAAACAAGAATTAAGAGCATCAGAATATTACGAGTACAAAAGAGAGTGTAGTGGAGGTGGGAGGGCCAATAATTTCCTAAAAAAAGGAACATTTTGTTTACATGAAAGTTGATATATGAATTATAGCGTGTAAAAATTAATATTAATTTTTTAATATATACAGTCATGATTGAAAGTAAGTGTTATAATAAAGTGCGAATATATATTTTTTAAAAGGGCATAAATACATATGTATTATACATAATAGGTAGAGTAGAGGAGTGTAGTGGAGGTGGGAGGGCCAATAATATCCTCAAAACAGGAATATTTGGTTACATAATAAAAGTTCGAATATTACAAATTGTTATAGACATTTGATCACATTTATATTGAAAGCAAATTATTGCAACATTTAATGACAGCGTAAAAAAACGAATTAATATTATAAGTTGAAAGAAATAGAAATTTATTTTAAACAATTTTTTACCCTAGGTATGTATTTAAATTTAAGAATTATTGAAAAATTATTTTGTTACATAGAATTACAGCGTGTAAAAATTAATATTAATTTTTTAATATATTTAGCAGGTACTAATTTAATGTCCAACTAACACGATTTCTATTTCCAAATTGAAGTATGTTAAGAATAAAGTTACACAATTTGCTTTAAAATAAGCGAAAATTAAAAATAAATTGCGTTTCTTTTTTTAAATAAAACCGTAAATAAGAATTGAACGAATATATATTACATTTTAAAAGGGCAGATATTATAATCGCCTAAAAATAAAATATGAATTTTATGTTGAATAATATCAAACAAGAAAAATATTTTATTTACATGTCAACTATGCGTAAATAGAACAAAAACTGTATCAAAATAATAAAAGCATTCAGAAAAGAGTGTAGTGGAGGTGAGAGGGCTAACATTTTCCTAAAATGGAATGTTTTATTTATATAATAAATGTTACGACCAAAAAACTTATACACGTTTTATAACATTGAAATCAAGTTTTATAATACAAAGCCAATAGAAATAAATTTTGAATTAACTTATTTTATTCTGTAAATGCAAATTTAAGAATGAGATTAATATCTGTACCCATACAATAGACGAAAATTAATATTTAATTCTTAAAGTGTATTATTAGATACAAACAGAATCTAAGTAATGAAAAATATTTTTTACAATTACTAAAAGAAGGTATTAGATGTAACAGTAAATATAATTGAATCGTACTTAAGTTAGTATGAAACATGATCATTATTATTCAAAATATGCGTTAGTAAAACAAGAATTATAGCATCAAAATATTCAAAAGAGAGTGTAGTGGAGGTGGGAGGGCCATTAATTTCCTAACAAAGGAAATATTTTGTTTACATCATAAAAATTCAAACATTACAAATTATTATAGACCTCGATTACATTTATATTGAAAGTAAATTACCAATATTAATGACAGTATAAAAAACAAATTTTATAAGTTGAAAGGAATAGAAATTTATTTTAAACAATTTTTTGCCCTAGGTATGTATTTAAATTTAAGAATTATTGAAATATTATGTTATATAGAATTATTACAATGCGCTGCGTGTAAAAATTAATATTAATTTTTTAATATGGTCAATAAGTACTAACTGAATATCCAACTGACACAATTCTATTTCCAAATTGAGGAACCGTTACATAATTCGCTTTAAAATAAGAGAAAATTAGAAATAAATTGCGTTTTTTTAAATAAAACCGTAAATAAGAATTGAACAAATGTATACTGTATTTTAAAGGGGCATATAGGATCGCCTAAAAGACTCTTTAAATAAAATATGAATTTTATGTTGAACAATAACTAAAAAGGAAATTTTTTTATTTACATGTCAAATATGCGTAAATAGAACAAAAACTGTACCAAAATATTAAAAGCATTCAAAAGAAAGTCTAATGGAGGTGAGAGGCCTAACAATTTCCTAAAATATAATATGTACATATTTGATGTATCATATATAATAAATGTTACAAACAAGAAAAATATAGACGTTTTATAACATTGAAATTAAGTTGTATATTACAAAGCGAACAGAAATGAATTTTGAATAAACTTATTTTATCCTGTATATTCGAATTTAAGAATAAGTTAATATCTGCACCCATAGAATAAACGAAAATTAATACCTAATTCTTAGTATATTACTAGATACAAACTGAATCTAGGTAATGAAAAATATTTTTTACATTTTAAAAGAAGGTATTAGATGTAACAACAAATACGACTGAATCTTGCTAAAGTTAGTATAAAAACACGATCATTATTATTCAAAGCGTAAATTTTATACTTATTATTAACTGTTTTATAATTAATTGCTAATTAACTTTTAAAAAAAATACTATTGAACTACTATTTTATTCTGTATGTTGAAATTTAAGAATGACTTAATATCTGTACCCACAGAATAGACGAAAATTAATATTTAATTCTTAATGTATTATTAGATACAAACTGAACTTAGGTAATGAAAAATATTTTTTATAATTACTAAAAGAAAGTATTAGATGTAACAGTAAGTATAACTGAATTTTGGTAAAATTAGTTTAAAAACACGATCATTATTATTAAAAGTATTAGTATTGATTTTTTTATATATTTAACAGGTATTAACTGAATCTCAGAATAATAAATGAGATTATATTTTTAAGTTATTTAAAAAAGTATTACATGTAACAATAAATAAATATAAATTAATTTTGCTAAAGTTAGAATATAAATAGGTAAAAGCACGATCAAAATTAAATTTCATAACAAAATCTGTGTTAAAATATTCTTGAAAAAAATGTTAAGCATATCGATAATTACAAAAATAAATTTGTAATACAGGAAATTAGAAACGTATACAATAAAATTATAAATAAGAATTGAAAGAAAAATTGTATATATTATATTTTAAAAGGGCAAATATTGTAACGCCTAAAAATATTTTTAAGAAAAATAAGAATTTTATACTATTCAATAAATAATACAAAATCTTTCATTTTTAGTCCAAACTTAAGGAGCCCTGTTCAAACATAAACATTATTGAAACATTAAGCGTATCAATTGTTCCACAAATCCATCTAATATAATAGAAAATTAGAAATAAATTTCGTTTTTCAAATAAAATCTTAAAGAGAATTTGAAGGAATGTATATTATAAATTTAAAGAGGCTGATGTAATCATTTAAAGTTTTTTAAATAAAAATATGAATTATATATTAAATGGAATCAAAATTACTAGCATCAAAATATTAAGAATTCAAAAGAGAGTGTAGTGGAGGTGGGAGGGCCAATCATTTCAAAAAACGGGCGCCGTAAACCATTTAATATTTATATAGAAAACAATATAAATTTTATCTTAATCTCGAAGTAATAAATAAGATCATATTTTTAAGTTATTAAAAATATCTTTAGATGTAAATACATATAAATGAATTTGATCGAAATTTAAATATACGTAAAATCATGACTATAACAAAATTTATAAATCGAGGAGAATTCAAAATTTTTTTGGAAACAAAAATACTTTAACCTGTGTATTCTAATGTAAGAACAAGTTATAATTGTAATGATTAAAATATGAGAAATTATAGATGAAAATCAATATTGTTCTTTTTAATGTATTTAACATATGCTAACTGAATTTCAAAGTAATAAATAGGGTTATATTTTTAAGATAATAGCTTTTATTTGTAATAAAAATATGAGTAGATGGAACAAAAATTGATAGCATCAAAATATTAAGAATTCAAAGGAAGGTGGAGGGGGGGAGGGCCAATCATTTAAAAAAAAACAGACTTCGTAAACTATTTAATATTTATATAGAAAACAAATTTTATAAATTAAGGAAAAATCAAAATAAATTTAGGAAAAGAAATACTTTAGTCTGTGTATTCGAATCTAAGAATAAGTTATAATTATAATGATCACAAATATAAGAAATTATAGATGAAAATGAATATTGATGTTTTTAATGTATTTAATATGCAGTAACTGAATCTCAAAGTAATAAATAGGATTATATTTTTAAGTTAATAGCTTTTATTTATAATTAAAATATAAGTAGACTGAAACAAAAATTGATAGCATCAAAGTATTGAGAATTCAAAAGAGAATGTAGTGGAGGTGGGAGGGCCAATCATTTCAAAAAAACGGGCGTCGTAAACTATTTAATATTTATATAGAAAACAATATAAATTTTTCGTAATCTCGAAGTAATAAATAAGATCATATTTTTAAGTTATTAAAAATATCTTAGACGTAAATACATATAAATGAATTTGATCGAAATTTAAATATACGTAAAATCATGACTATAACAAAATTTGTTTTAAGATACTCTTGAAATATTTTAAGAACATCAATAATTACTTAATTAAATTTGTAATAACAGGAAAGCAAAAATTTTGTACACTGCAATAAAAGGTAAACAAGAATTAAAAGAATGCGCATTATATTCCAAAGGGGGTAAATTATTATAACGCCTAAACGAATTTTTTTTTAATAAAACTATAAGTTTCATACTACACAATAGCTTTCATTTATAATTAAAATATGAGTAAATGAAACAAAAATTAATAGCCTCATAATACAAAAAATTCAAAAGATGTTCTTGGAAAAAATGTTAAGCACATCGATAATTACAAAAATAAATTTGTGATACAGGAAATTAGAAATGCATACAATAAAATTAGTAAACAAGAATTGAAAGAAAAATTCTATATTATATTTTAAAGGGGCAAATATTGTAACGCCTAAAAATTTTTTTTAACCAAAATAAAATTTTATCTATACAATAAATAATACATAATATGATAAGTTATAGATGAAAATAAATATTGGTCTTTTTATATATTTAATAAGTACTAACTGAAACTCAAAGTAATAAATAGGATTATATTTTTAAGTTAACAGCTTTTATTTACAATTAAAATATGAGTAGATTGGAACAAAAATTGATTTAATCAAAATATTAAGAATTCAAAAGAAAGTGTAGTGGAGGTGGGAGGGCCAATCGTTTCAAAAAAACGGGCGTCGTAAACTATTTAATATTTATATGAAAAGTAAGTTTATAAATCGAGGAGAATTCAATATTTTTTTAGAAAAAGAAATACTTAAACCTGTGTATTCAAATGTAAGAACCAGTTTTAATTATAATAATTAGAAATATGAGAAATTATACATGAAAATGAGTATTGTTCTTTTTAATATATGTATTTAACATATGCTAACTGAATTTCAAAGTAATAAATAGGGTTATATTTTTAAGATAATAGCTTTTATTTGTAATAAAAATATGAGTAGATGGAACAAAAATTGATAACATCAAAATATTAAGAATTCAAAAGAGAGCGTTGTGGAGGTGGGAGGGCCAATCATTTCAAAAAAACGGGCGTCGTAAACTATTTAATATTTATATGAAAAGTAAATTTGTAAATCGAGGAGAATTCAAAATAAATTTAGGAAAAGAAATACTTTAGTTTGTGTATTCGAATATAAGAATAAGTTATAAATACAATGATCGCAAATATGAGACATTATAGATGAAAATGAATGTTGATCTTTTTAATGTATTTAATGTGTCCTAACTGAATCTCAAAGTAATAAATAGGATTATATTTTTAAGTTATTAAAAATATGTTAGATGTAAATACATATAAATGAATTTTATCGAAATTTTAATATACAAAATTTGTTTTAAGATACTCGAAATATTTTAATAATATCAATAATTACTTAACTAAATTTGTAATAACAGGAAAGCAAAAATTTTGTACACTGCAATAAAATAAACAAAATTTGTTTTAAGATACATTTATAATTAAAATATGAGTTGAAATATTTTACAAAAAATTAATGGAAAAAATCAATAATTACTTAACTAAATGAAAGAAAAATTGTAATAACAGGAAAGCAAAAATTTTGTACACTGCAATTTCGTTTTCCAAATAAAATGGTAAAGAGAGATTGAAGGAATGTATATTATAATTTAAAGGGGCTGATGTAATCATTTAAATTTTTTTTTAAAAGGTAAACAAGAATTAAAAGAATGCGCATTATATTCCAAAGGGGGCATCAAAATATTATTATAACGCCTAAACGAATTTTTTTTTTAATAAAACTATAAATTTTCATACTATGACAATAGCTTTCATTTATAATTAAAATATGAAATTTAAATATAGTAAATGAACATCAATAATTACTTAACTAAATTTGTAATAACAGGAAAGCAAAAAAACAAAAATTAATAGCCTCATAATACAAAAAATTCAAAAGATGTTCTTGGAAAAAATGTTAAGCACATCGATAATTACAAAAATAAATTTGTGATACAAGAAATTAAAAATTTGTAAATAAGAATTGAAAGAAAAATTGGATATTATATTTTAAAGGGGCAAATATTGTAACGGCTAAAAATTTTTTTTAACCAAAATAACAATTTTATACTATTCAATAAATAATACAAAATCTTTCATTTTTAATCCAAATTTAAAGGGCCCTGTTCAAACATAAACATTATTGAAACATTAAGCATATCAATAGTTTCACAAATCGCGTTAATATAATAGAAAATTAGAAATAAATTTCGTTTTCCAAATAAAATGATAAAGAGAGATTGAAGCAATGTATATTATAGTTTAAAGAGGCAAATGTAATCATTTAAAGTTCTTTTAAATAAAAATATGAATTATATAGTAAATGGAATCAAAATTACTAGCATCAAAATATTAAGAATTCAAAAGAGAGCGTAGTGGAGGTGGGAGGGCCAATCATTTAAAAAAAACCGGCGCCGTAAACTATTTAATATTTATATAGAAAACAAATTTTATAAATTGAGGAAAATTCAAAATTAATTTAGAAAATAAAAATACTTTAACCTGTGTATTCAAATGTAAGAACGAGTTATAATTGTAATGATTAGAAATATGAGAAATTATACATGAAAATAAATATTGTTCTTTTTATATATTTAATAAGTACTAACTGAAACTCGAAGTAATAAATAAGATTATATTTTTAAGTTAACAGCTTTTATTTATAATTAAAATATAAGTAGACTGAAACAAAAATTGATAGCAACAAAATATTGAGAATTCAAAAGAGAGTGTAGTGGAGGTGGGAGGGCCAATCATTTCAAAAAAAGGGGCATTGAAAACTATTTAATTTTTATATGAAAAGCAAATTTATAGATCGAGGAGAATTCAAAATTTTTTTGGAAAAAAAAAATTCTTTAACCTGTGTATTCAAATGTAAAATCAAGTTATAATTATAATGATTAGAAATATGAGAAATTATAGATGAAAATAAATATTGTTCTTTTTTTATATTTAATAGCGCTAATTGAAACTCGAAGTAATAAATAAGATTATATTTTTAAGTTAATAGCTTTCATTTATAATTAAAATATAAGTAGACTGAAACAAAAATTGATAGCATCAAAGTATTGAGATTTCAAAAGAGAGTGTAGTGGAGGTGGGAGGGCCAATCATTTCAAAAAAACGGGCATCGTAAACTATTTAATATTTATATAGAAAACAAATTTTATAAATTGAGGAAAATTCAAAATAAATTTAGAAAATAAAAATACTTTAATTTGTGTATTCGAATGTAAGAACATGTTATAAATATAACGATCACAAATATGAGAAATTATAGATGAAAATGAATATTGATCTTTTTAATGTATTTCTCTAACGGCTTTTTAATGTATTTAATATGCCGTAACGGAATTTCAAAGTAATAAATAGGATTATATTTTTAAGTTATTAAAAATATATTAGATGTAAATATATATAAAGACAATTATTTCCTTTAGTCTTTTAAATTGTTCCACGTTTCCGTAGTCAACCTTTAGAATAAATATAATTTGTAATTATTAATTTATATAGGTAAAAGAGGTACTATCTTAATTTTAAGTCGGAACATTATAGGTATTTTAGTGAAAATATGTATATTGATTAAATAAATATTTCGATGTTTCTTTTTTTATATAATTTTATATTATTTTAAAATACGTTAATAAAGAGTTAAATATTTTGTTTAATTATTCTTGTACAAAGCATAAAAAAAAGAAAACCTGAAAATAAATAAATATTGCATATTAAATATTTCTGTTTCTTTTTTCTACCTTTCTTTTAAAATAAATTCATATATATAACTAACAAGAACGTAATTCTTGTATAAAGCATAAAAAAGGGAAATAAAAATTACATTTCACACGTGGGCATTTCACTACCAAAAAGGGATTTTTTTATTATGAACGACGTGAAATGTCGAACGGGAGGCATACGAAGATCGAATAAAATAGGTGAGTGGGTATAAAAAGGATATCCTTGCTATAACAGTATAATATAATATATTAATATAGATGGTATTCAAATAAGGCAATTTAAATATAACTTACTATTGTATTACATATGTTAAAGATGAAATATTTAGACAATAATTGAGATTTTATAATTTGAAATGAATTGAAATAGATTTTGATTGAAATTTGGTATTAAGGAATAAAGTTTAGATATCCAAATCCAGGAATGTATTTGACAATTGTTAAAATATAACCGCAGATTTGCAATCATAAATTATACGATACAAGTGGACAATACTTTCTATTCTTAATTAGTTCTAACTTAATCCTGCATTCAATTTTAGGTTACTTGGAAAAAATATATTAGATGAAATTACACATATATCGATTCCTATTAGCGTTGATATAAGTGCAAATTAAACTAGAAATAAAAATGGTCTATCGTAATTGCACCTGACGGTGAATACGATTAAAATACTTTTACATATCACGAATAATTACAAGTAAAATTGGATATAAATTTCATAAAATAGGTTGGAATATAAGAATTATTAGACGTGTTTCATTTTTTGAGAGTATTGTTATAATTAAGTAAAATAAAAAAGTATGCACTTTATTTTCAATAATTGCGCCATTTCAAAAATATTTCCTGGCAGTTGGATAATTATATTCCTATGTATATATATAAATAGAATAAAAAGTCCCATGCAAATAATAAAACATATAAGAATAAAATAGTCGTGGTAGGTAATCTAAGAGCGTCCTTACTAAAAATATATTTCACAGAATAACACACATATATTACATTAATTGTGTATTAGGTATTATTATACTGTTTCTAGAGGTAAATTACCAGGTCGGCTAAAAGTCCCCGGTCTGACACATAGATGGCGTTACTGTTATCAAATCCATATGTTTTTTAGATAGTACTAACCTTCAAACGAAACGTGTCAAAATTTGACAGCAATCCGACCATTAGTTACTGAGATATTGCGTTAAGAGTGAAGCTACTTTTCTTATTTAAAAAAATGGAAAAAAAAAGAATTTCGTGTGCTGATAAAGTACTGCTCTTTGAAGGGAAAAAATACCGTTGAAGCAAAAGCATGGCTTGATGAGGAGTTTCCGGACTCTGCGCCAGGAAAATCAACCATAATTGATTGGAATGCTAAGTTTAAACGTGGTGAAATGAGCACCGAAGACGGCGAACGCAGTGGACGACCAAAAGAGGCTGTCACCGACGAAAACATCAAGAAATTTCGCAAAATCATTTTAAATGACCGTAAAGTTGATCGAGATAGCTGACATCCTAAAGATATCAAAGGACACATCGTGCATGAATATTTGGGCATGCGGAAGCTCTGTGCAAAATGGGTGCCGCGCGAGCTCACATTCGATCAAAAACAACGAGTTGATGATTCTGAGCTGTGTTTGAAGCTGTTAAATCGTAATAAAACCGAGTTTTTGCGTCGATATGTGACAATGGATGAAACATGGATTCATCACTATACTCCAGAGTCCAATCGACAGTCAGCCGAGTGGACTGCACGCGATGAACCGGCTCCAAAGCGTGGAAAGACGCAACAGTCAGCTGTAAAAGTTATGGCGTCAGTTTTTTGGGATGCGCATGGAATAATTTTCATAGATTATCTTAAAAAGGGCCAGTCCATCAACAGCGACTATTATACAGCGTTATTGGACCGTTTGAAAAACGAAATCGCAAAAAAACGGCCCCATATGAAGAAGAAGAAAGTGCTGTTTCACCAAGACAATGCACCGTGTCACAAATCAATGAAAACAATGGCCAAATTAAGTGAATTGGGTTTCGAATTACTTCCCTATCCACCGTACTCTCCAGATGTGGCCCCCAGCTACTATTTCCTGTTTGCAGACCTCAAGAGAATGCTCGCCGGGAAGAAATTTGGCAGGGATGAGGAGGTGATCGCCGAAACTGAGGCCTATTTCGAGGCTAAAGACAATTCGTACTACAAAAATGGTATCGAAAAGTTGGAAGAACGCTATAATCGGTGTATCGCCCTCGAAAGCAACTATGTTGAATAATAAAATCGAATTTTGCCAAAAAACTGTGTTTTACTATGGTAGACCGGGGACTTTTCAGTTCGACTGTTACATACATAACCTGTAAATAACAAATGTAAAAGCTGCCCACGTAGGTGACCTTAGTGTAAACTTACAAGAATGATGAAATAAATATGATAAATTAGCTGTTAAAACAATAACAAATAACAGCGGTAAAATACAACGAATATAACAATGTCGGAACTGTAGAAAAGACAAACTTCATAAGTCAAATACACATGCTCTGCATACGTCTGTTTCTATTTTTCCACGATTTCTTGACGAGACGTAGCGTGTAACTCTATTAGAAAAATGTTTACACCCTTTCTTCCTTCAACACGTGACTACCGATGAATTAGATAATGTTGGTATATATAAACTTTGAAGTGTATACACTACGCAGTCTGTCTCAGAGAAAACGGAACTTTTTTACAATAAAAACAAAAGCTTATTATTTTGGTAAAATTCATTTATTTTATTCAAAGTAGTCACCTTCGGCTTCAATACAATGTTTTGCACGGTCAACCAACATGTCGAATGAATTTTTAAGTTCATCTTTACAGATGTTCTTCAGGATCGCTATCAACACCTTTTTAATGGAGTCGGCATAACGCTGTCCTTTCATCGGCAAATGTAGTTTGGAGAATAGATAGAAATGACAGCGGGCCATATCTGATGAATGGTTTAAATCTCATTTGAAGTTGGAAATTCAGTGATAAGCGTCGAGTGATGAGATGGTGCATTATCACATTATAAACGCAAGCTACCATTTTCACAATATTGAGGGCGCACACGACGAATACGTGCCAAAAGATGCTTCATAACACCAAAATAATATACAGCATTGACTATTTGATTAGTTGGTACAAACTCTTTATGCACTATGCCTTTACTTTTGACTTCTCTAACTGCTTTTTTTCGGTCTTTTTTCACTTGGATGCCTCCGCTCAGAGCTTTGACGCTTGGTTTGTGGATCATATTGAAAACACCACGTCTCATCGGCAGTTACAATAGAATACCTGAAGCTTTCGTCGTTTTCTGAGTCTTTAATAAGTCTGTACAATGTCGAATTCGGAGCTTGTGTGGTACAAACCTTGCGCAAATCTTTCTCAGTCCTAAATGTTCTGTAAAATTACGATGAATTGAATCTTTAGAAACATTTAATTCCATTCCCACGTATCGCAATGAGGATTTCAGCTCATTTCTGATAAACTTACGCACAAGTTCCATGCTACTTTCCGTAACCACAGATTTTTTTGCACCAAGATGTTCGTCGTCATTTATGTCCGTACGACCGTCTTTAAATCGTTTATATCACTCATACCACCACTCGTAAGTCATAAACACGCATCGCCATACACTTGTTTCATTAAATTAAACGTTTCAGTAAACGATTTGAGGAGTTTAAAACAAAACTTGATATTTGCTCTTTGTTCAAAATTCTTGCTATAATTTTTTATGTAATAAGAAGGAAAAGATAAAATGACCAATATTGTATACAAGCTTTGTATATTTAGAATTAAATAATCGTAATAATATAGTTAGTAGAAAATATAGAAATAATAATAGAATAAAAAAAATTATTTAACTTCGATGAAATCGCATTCTACTACTAAAAATATTTTTATTTATTGTTTAAAAATGTAAACAATTATAAATAAAATTTTCTATCAACCCATTATTGACGAAAATATTTAAAAAAAATAGTTTTAATTAATCGAAAAAATCATTACATAAATTGTAAAAAATCTTTAATTTATAAATAGATAAATGTTATAAAAACGTGAAAATAAAAAAAAAAAATTCTATCACCCAATGTGAAAATAAAAAAAATCATCGTCAGATATATGCAAAAGTAGTTTGTTGTCTTTTGTTAACACATTGTAATTATATTTAATATTTGTTTCTTGATAAACTTTTCTATACAAAAATATAAATTCTAATAAAAGTTGACCGCTGAACATTTATCTTATCTTCGGTTTTTCTTAAAATATCTAGAAAAATAACAGTTGCAAATCACCAATTTGGTATTGTGGAAATCCTGTTTGCTGCACACTTAGATAAGGCAAATGCGGTATTTGCGGATTTCTTTTTGTTTTTTTTTTATAGACGACCACAAACGGGATGTTTTTGTGATGATGTGCAATGGGTCATATGCATTAAATGATAAACTCGTGGTAAATTCGAAGGTTTACGATAACAACATGTTATTATATTAAATACAAATTTAAACTAACTAAATTGTCATAAAAATAAAAATTTATTTACATTTATTATAATAAAATATATTATTTATTCGGCAATGTGAAATAAGAAGAACGCTGTGTTCAAGATTGTATTATGTTGTATATCTTAACTGATTTAACTAGAGGTGTTTCAAATTTCGCGGTTTTTTTAAGAATAAATAAAACACATAATTTCCATTCACTTTCCAAAACTTTTTATTGGTAATTGAAGTATCAGTTGTGACATTTATATGCGAAAAATAATATCTACTAAATGGCCTCCTCTTGCAGCTCCACAGACGTCCACTCTTTTGTTAAAATTTTCAATGACATTTTGACATAATTGAGGCTCTATCTCACCAATGACACGAATAATTTCATCTTTCAAAGCAGGAATTGATTGTGGATTGTTTTTATAAACCCGACTTTTCACATAACCCCAAAGAAAATAGTCTAACGGTGTCAAATCACATGATCGTGGTGGCCAATTAACATCACCGTTTCTTGAGATTACACGTACAAGAAATTTTTCTCTCAATAAACCAATTGATTCGTGTGCAAAGTGAGGTGTAGCGCCATCCTGTTGAAACCGCATGTCCTCTAGATCAATATTCATTAATTCAGGCCACAAAAATTCGTTTATCATCTGACGATATCGATCACCATTGACAGTTACAGCTTCACCGACAGCATTCTCAAAGAAGTAAGGTCCAATTACACCACCTGACCATAATGCACACCAAACAGTAACTCGTTTAGGCTGCATAGGTTTCTCATGAATAATTTGTAGATTTTCCTCACCCCAGATACGGCAATTTTGTTTAACATAGCCACCAAGTTCAAAATGTGCCTCATCGGAAAACATTATTTTTTGAGAAAAATCAACTAGTTATTCATTGATGAAGTTGACAAATGAACGACGTTTTAAATGATCTAGTGGCTTCAGTTCCTGTGTTACTTGAACCTTATATGCCTTCAGAGCTAAATCCTTGTGTAAAATACGCCATGTTGTTGATCCACTAAGTCCAAGTTGTTGTGAACGTCATCTAATGGACTTTTCAGGATCTTCAGCAACACTTTCAGGAACCAAACCAATATTTTCTTGTGAACGACTACTACGACTATATTTTTCACTTTTTTGATCTTCCACGGAACCGGTCTCTTGAAATTCTTTAATAATTCGACCAATAATGCTTTCAGATGGACGATTATGTAAACCATAAAATTCACGTAATTTTCTAAAACCTCTTTTCACAGAACGCTGATTTCCATAAAATAATGCAACAATTTGAACGCGTTCTTGTACCGTGTACCAAGCCATTTTTATACATGTCATGCATAACACTTTTTAAATGCCCACATACCCAGACAAATTCAGTGCGCCATCTACATTTTATTTATTCTTAAAAAAAGCGCGCAATTTGAAACACCCTTTATTTCCTATCACTTCTTTTCACCCTTTGTCTTCTTTTTTCGTTTGATCACACTCACTTTTAAGTCTTCTATTATACGTTTTTCTCATCTAATTTATTCATTTTTATACCTAGCAAGCTTGGTACATAATCCTTCTCATTTGCATATCTAAACCACCTTCTTGCCCATTTTATTATTCATCTTCTATAAATTCTACCTTATTATTATATCGAGCGTTCCATGACATGATCGCCGCAGGTAAGAATGTGTTACTGAAGCAATTTCCAGTTAATAATGTCTAATGAACATATGCCCTAAACTCTATCATAACTGAGCTGCAAGCATTTGTAGTTTGAGATAACCCTACTAATGCTGGTATTCTGTACCGCTGCTCTTTATTGTAGCAACAAGTTGTTTTGTGTTTTTAAGTCATGCATAAACCAAATTTAGTTAAAACAGGTGACTCTGGCAGCCAAACAACTACTAAACCTCTTCCAACCCACCGGTTCGTATAATTTTGATTAAGAAAAACTGCTGTCTACAAAAGTGCGAAGGTGTGCGACAAATATGGATACAGCACGACGTATCTATATTTGTCGTCCTACATTAAGAGGAACGTCAATAATATTGTAAGTTCATTTTCCAACGAAACGTAAATAACGAACTGCCGTGATTATAAATGGACCAATGAGACAATCGTCAATAATACCACACCAAATATTCGTCGAAAATATCATGGCGAGGATTTTCAAGTTCTTAGCAATTTGAATGCTTGATGCCGTTTCTGGTGAAGATGGCTTCATCACTAAACAATATTTTCCAACAAAGCCCTCAATTTCTCACCAACCAGTGACCAAATTCAAGTTCGATGTGTAATCGTTAGGTGTTTAAATTTTTACCGATTTAGTGTAAAGTTCCCCATATTTCATGCGGCTTGCGTTAGGTCTGTTGTCTATTATTTAGACACTATGTATAGGCATTCATCACCGTATACTTTTAGAAGCATTTACTGCGCTTCGAAACCTGTACCAAGTTTTGTTTTTGTTCAATATTCAATTTTAAGCTATTGGTAAATCGTATAGTCTTGACTTAATAATTAGGTGTCTTTGCGATTGCTTGGCGACGAAACACCATCCTCGGCGACTGTTAAACGGTGGTAAGACTTCCAGCGTGGACGTATTTCACTCAAAGACGAGTATCGTGAGGGACGGACTGCCTGCCTATATTACAGTCACTGTAAAAATCATCGACGCCGTGTAGAGCATGATACAAGACAAACAACCAATGCACATACAGAAATATTCGGGTATCATTGGGCATAGGTATGACGCAAAACAAAACTACCTCGCATGATGACGATTGGTGCAAAAAAATGTTTAAAAAATTCAACTGAGGTCGAGTAAAATTGGATTTATTGTTACGAGGCAGCAAACAAGCGGCAAATGGCTCAATGAGTCTTCAAAGAAGAGGAGAACGCCACGAAAGTGAGAGGCGGACGAAGCTGGCTTCTTTTTTCGGACGCACCGGTCATCTTGCTACTATTTCGCTAGAGGATCGTCACACAGTCAATGCTGAATGGTACGCAACCATTCGTTTACCAATTGTGTCCAAAAAGTGCGCGAGAAATAAACAAGAGGACGAATCATTCTGCATCAAGACAATGTATCATCACACAACGCATCTCAAACATCAGAGTTTTTAGCCGCTTCACGAACGGAAATGAAGGCTCATCCGCTTTATAGTTCCCACCTGACTGTTTGTGACTTCTTTTTATTCCCATACATAGAAGACAAAATGCGTGGATTGAAATTTAATACTCCGGAAGCGACTGTGTGTCTCCCTACAAAAACTTCGGGTCTGAGATAACTGGAAAACAGTGGGTCCAATGTTTTGACAACTGTTTACATTGAATGCAGAAGTGCATAGATCATAACGGTGAATATTTTGAAAAATAATGATTTTTTTTGTATTACCTGTAAAATTTTTAAAACAACCTACGCATCGATCCGATTGTCGCTTTCCACAGCCAAAAAGATACAGAAGATGGCATCACTACATTTTTCTGTTTTCAAATGACGAGCTCCTTTTTGGACCAAAGTTGTATATTTATAAAAGCAAGAATTCATGAATGGTAAGCAATTATGTATTTTACGACACAACTAATAACACTGGGGAACAATTTTTAACACAATTTCTGTTCGATTTTTCAGCTGTGCTTTTTTAGTTTTTTTTCTAGCACGTCAAATTTGTTTCTCTACAGCCTAAATATGATCGCACGAGCAAAAATTTTTATATAATCTTTCAATTAATTTATTTATACCCTCATAAAAAAATGATTTCTCTTTATCTGCAAAATACGCCGAAACTGCCTGCTTGACTTCATCATCGGCAGTAAATTTTTTACCCCGCAGTTCTTTTTTCATTTTCGGAAACAGGTAATAATCACTCGGGGCCAGGTCTGGACTGTAGGGTGGGTGATTCACAATTTCGAAGCCCACCTTATGCAGGGCAGCTAACGCAACGCGGCTCTTGTGGACGGGCGCGTTGTCGTGCAAAAGCAGAACACCTTTTGTCAATTTTCCCCGTCTTTTCTCTTTAATGGCTTCTTTTAGTCGCTCTAATATTGAAGCGTAATATTCTCCGGTTATAGAAACACCTTTATCTTTATAATCAATCAACAATATTCCTTCCGAGTCCCAAAATACCGTTGCTATGAGTTTCCCAGCTGATTGTGACACTTTAAATTTCTTGGGAGGTGCTGTGCCCTTTTTATGCCACAGCATGGAGTCTTGTTTGGACTCAGGTTCATAATGATGAACCCAAGTTTCGTCTCCAGTAACAATTCCACTCAATACACCATCCTTGTCTTCATTACAGAGTTCCAAAAATGCACGCGAACACTCTACGCGCTGTTGTTTTTGCGGCGGCGTGAACATTCTCGGCACCCATCTTGCGCGGACCTTAGACATGCCGAGATGATCGTGTAGGATTTTAAAAATTGTTGTATCGGATACTCCAACCATTTCTGCGAGTTGTTTCTTCTTTAGTCGAGCATCTTCGAGTACAATTTGTTCAACTTTTTGGATAAGTGCTGGCGTGGTCACCTCAATGCTCCTGCCCGGCCTCGGGTCGTCTTCAAGGGATTCCCTTCCTTGTTTAAATAAACTATGCCACTTGTACACCATGGTTTTTCCTGGACAAGAGTCGCCGTAAACCAATGACATCTCATTGATTATGGTCGCGACTGATTTTCCTTGCCTGGTAAAGAACTTTATAACGGCACGATATTCGATTTTTTCCATATTTCACTTTTCACTCCTGATTATGTTACTTGGTTGACGATAGCTCAAAGACTAACTGTCTAATAACAATGAAACTTCGTATTTATACTAATCATGAGTCGCTGCACAGGCCACGCCCCCAATGCGCCTACTCACCCCTCTACAACCCGCTCATTCCGCGAATATAAAAACGCTCCCTCGTATATACAGCCTTCGTATGAATAAAATAATCTGCAGACAGTATAGTTGGTAATTTTTCCTTTTATTTTCCTTTGTATGACTTGAAATGAAAAGTATATATTTGGTAGATAAAACTAGAGTTATTTTTGAACGTAGATGTTAAAAGTTAGTCCTAAACAAATGTCACGTTTAGGTCAACGAAATTCGTGTTTACCAACATCATCTTTACTTTCTGTTTGTATATAAACAAATAACGTGCTTGTGTTTTCTAACGTTTCTATCGCTGACTAAACCGTTTAAATTAACTATTGTAGTCTCCGGTCAATTTTTTCGCCTCCGATGAAACTATGAACAAATAACGAAAGTTTAGGCACCTATAAAGAAGTTTTATCACCTTTTTTAAAAAACATAACAGTTCTTAATTTTGTTTTGTTTAGTTATTCCATTATAGATTACGATTGATAATATGGAGGTAATTTTGGTGGAGTCTGTGGTTGATTAACTTATTCAAGGTTGAACAACACCCGCACGAAACAATTTTTTTTTCGGGCGGGTGTTGTGCCGTAGTTTTCCACGTGCAACACTGTTTCATTATTTGCTGATGATGACAATTTAGTTGTCGAAATACGTATACAGAATACGAAAATTAATTATATATCAACCTTAAGTGACTATGAAAATATGGTTTAATTAATTTAGACTTACCTCGTCATACGTAGATGAACACGTTGTTATGATTAAAAACAGCATCGAAACCATAAGAATACTCATACCGCAATTCTTCAATGCGGTTTTACCAAAAAGATCATTCGACATGTCTTCATCCATCAGAACTCTGACGGTACTATACATTCCAAACAAGGTTCCCAAAAATACCATAACGACAAAGGACGATAATTGAAATGTGTACGCTTCATTGATAATATTGGCAGCGTCGCTTAACAGTCCATGCGTTGCTGATATTAATTTCAGTTCATCTAAGGGTGTCACGACCACTCCCAAATGTTTTTTGATCTTATTTAGGGAGAAATTCCTCATGCGATTATTAACAATTAAGAACCTTTGGTTCAATAAATTTACGCACGCAGAAAAATTTCCAAGAATCGTAAAAATGATTATAGTCATAATGGGTTTTTTTAATATCAACCAATTCTTACTCACAAAGCACGCGTTAATAGCAACAATTGCGAGTAATATCGATCCGGAAATGGTACCGATCAAAATTTCTCTCTTTTTCTTTTCGTAATCTACCTTCTCCAGTAGAAATTTCAAATTTCTATCCACTTCGAATATATATTTGAAAAATAACATGACCTTATTGCGTTGTAGAAACGTGAAAATAATGAAGATACACCCTAAAATTGAATAGAGGTACTTATTTACAACTTCTTCGAATATAATGATGTTTAAGGAAGAATTCGACGTGTAGGATTCTTTATCAGGCTCAAAATAAAACGATAGAGCTGTATACGCGACGAGTAACACAAAAGTATGCACAGTTTTTAGAATGCTTGTTTTAGTTTTAATGTAGTTTCGAGTTTCTTCGATGTCTATTGGCCAGACGCCGACAATTTTGGACAAAGTTATTATCGATGACATGCTCGATAGAAACGATTTATTGTTGGACTTGGTGTAGAAGTAAATTTTGATTCTTTTGGAAACCACTGAAACAGAAGAAAGATTAATGTAGATGTAATTTAAATTGGACACATTGTAATAATGGTAAGTATTAGGTGCGCAACCAAGTTCTCGCTGTTTTTCAAGAGATGGCTCCAGTAGTAAGTGCTGGTCGATTGTGACATAACTAAAAGCTTAGACATATGGTAAACAAACCGCTTTGACACATTAGCGATTATGTTTTGGCGTCATATACTTTTGGTTGTGTGAAAATGTCTGAATCACTAAGGTTGATATATAACCCCTTTCCATATTAACGCAGTGTACATTTAGGTTCTCAACGGTGTGTATCGCGTACGGAGTTTGTTTTCGTACAGGTATTTTTCGCCATGGTTTACCAGGTGCGACACTTTGCGGTTATCTGCTGATGATGACAACTTGGTTGTCAAAACGCGTATACAGAATTACAAAAGTTAATATGGAAAGGGGTTATATATCAACCTTAGTGATTAAGTTAATCAATCACAGGCTCCATCAAATTTAACTTGAAAATGTCTGATTTTGTGCCAAATAATCGTTATTCATTCATTCGCATCTAGAACTCCAAAAAGTTTGCGGAAATGCTGCTCTAAGTGATCGTTACGGGTGATGAAAAATGGATTAATTACAGCAACCCAAAGAGAACAAAATCGTGGGGACTGCCCGGTCATACATCTACGTCGTCGGTTCGGCCGAATATTCACGCTGCGAAAGTTTTGCTGTGTATTTGGTGGGACCAGGGCGGTGTTATTTATTATGAGCTGTTGAAATCGAACGAAACCATGACTGGGGAACGGTATCGAACTCAATTGATGCGATTGAGCCGAGCACTGCGCAAAAAGCGGCCACAATACGAGCAGAGGCACGAAAAAGTGATTCTACAGCATGACAACGCTCGGCCTCACGTTGCCAAACCCGTTTAAACCTACTTAGAAACGCTCAAATGGGAGGTCCTACCCCACCCGCCATATTTCCCAGATATTGTGCCGTCCGATTATTACTTGTTCCGTTCGATGGCACATGGTCTGGCTAATCAGCAGTTTCGTTCATATGAAGACATCTCAAAATGGCTTGATTCGTGGATAGCCTCAAAAGACGAACACTTCTACCGTGACGGTATTCGAGCTCTGCCAGAAAGATGGGCAAAAGTTGTTGCTAGTGATGGGCAATATTTTGAATGATTCATTTGTAAACATTTTTTCACAATAAAGTTGCATTTTCATCAAAAAAAAAAAAACAGCGAGAACTTAGTTGCGCGCCTAATATAATAATAAAATTGCTATTAATTATCAAAAAAAAGTAAATTTTGGTATTACTTAATTTATTTTATGTAGAATTCTGAGGTTTCAATAAAAAAAGCTACAGAAATAAAAATGAAGCCGCATTAAAGAACGAAAAACCATGCATCATCGTGGAGAAGAATGTCACGCTTAGTAGTCTCCGTCGTTTTCTTCATAAGAGAAGCGAGAGAGTCTATCTTCAGAAAGAAGTTAACTGTAACATTTTGCATTAGCATTCTTCCAGTCAATTAAGAATTCTACCAAAATTGGGCCTAGGATATTCCAGAATATTGTAACCAACACCTTACATACTAATGGAATGGTTCTGGATTTTTTGTGGTGAAGGATTTGAGCCGTGTTATTTCATACCAGTCCATTTACTTTCTGGAATGTAATGGTGTAGCCAAAATTCATCCACGGTAATTATACGAGCAAAAAAAGTATTTTCAATTTTAAAATGCGAAATTCTTGAGAAATTTACCCCTGTTCGTTAGATCTTTCGGCACCTACCGCATACTAAATTTGTTCAAATTCAGTTTCTCACGAATAATAAACTAAACACTCCTAACATTTACATATATTAAATACACCGGCTATTTCGCGAATTCTTATCCACCTCTTTTCCCAAATCATCTGGTCGAATTGTCTAATCATTGACTGTAGTAACAGGTCAGGGCAACACAAAGTAAATTTGACACACGGTTGCGACTCCCCAATAAGCGAGATAAAGCTTCCTGACAGGCATTCTTCACCAAATTGAATTTTCAGGCAACGATAAATATTGCGCAACAGTAACAGGTAGAGCGTCCGCTGCCATTTTCGATAAAGCTGCCATTATTTTTTTAACAAAACGCAATCGCTGCTACACACAGGTGTACATGAGTGTCTTGATTATTCTCAAGTAAATATAGATATAACTAGAGCGGCGACGAAAGTGGCAATACCATAGGCAGTAGAATGGGCAATTGGTGCGCAGTGAATGAGATCATTCACATCAAATACAATACGGTTCACGGTTAGTGTTTATAATAACTTCACACAAACATGTCGCGAAAGTCTGTCTGTGCCGTTTGCTACGTCGGTTAGAAAATACATAGCAGAATTTCCTGGAATAAATATCTGCCAAATTATAAATTACCTGGAAGAAGAACTTTACAGAAACATTTGCCGCGTTTAAGAGAGAGGCTTGAAAATATAGCAAGAAGAGAATTGCATAATAAAAATGTGTGGATTACTGTAGATGAGACTACTGATTTAAAAAAAAAATAGTATAATAAACGTAATCGTACGTATTTTATCAGCCAACACATTTTCACAGCCCTATTTGTTAGCCTGTAAACGTATACAAGCATGTACTGCGGCAAATATTCGGCAAATAATAATGAACACCTTAAAGAAATTTCACATTCATAGTACTCAAGTCTGCATGCTTGTAACAGATGGTGCTGCTACTATGTTACTACTCGGACTTTACTAAAAGTAACTTTTCCTAAATTAATACACATAACTTGTGTACTCCATGCTCTTCATTTAGTTGCTGAAAATGTTAGAAGTAGTTATAAAAACGTTGATCATTTGATTGGATCCACCAAACAAGTGTTTCTTAAATCCCCTAAACGACTTAAAGAGTTTCATAAAACTTGTCCAGATATTTCGGAACCCATTCTTACACGATGGGGCACGTGGCTAAATGCAGCTTTTTATTACCATAAGAATTTTCACAAAGTTAAATCCGTTATATTAAAACTTAGGCCAACCGAATTCCAAGCAATCAGAGACAGTCAACATCAATTTGAAAATCCCCAAATTCTGGAAGATCTGCATACAATATATAACAATTACCATCCATTAGCAGAAGCAATTACAAAACTTCAAAACGAAAACGATTCGCTGCCCTTAGACGCATCACTATGCATAGTGCAAAATGTGACCGCTCATTTGCATAGTTTAACTGACGCTGCTGGTGTACGAGCTCATAAAAAATTATTAAGTGTTTTAAAAAAAAATCCGGACTTGCATGTTTTACGAACTATTTATGACAAATGTGCAAATAGTGAGCCCTGGAATGATTTTGAACAACAGCTTCTTTCTGCCAAAATTACATCAATAGACGCCGAACGATCTTTTTCTCTATACAAAAACATTTTCTCGTCGCGAAGGACGTCATTTACAGAAGCAACCGTAGAGACGTATGCAATGATGCAGATGTACAGTTACTTCCACAACACATTACCAGGGTTATGAAATTACATATTACTAGGTAAGCACTAATTGTGTAAGAATAAGTCTAGACACGGCACTGCTACGGACACTTTCGCCGCAGTTTATAATTTACACTTAAACACCAACCGTGAACCGTATTGTATTTGATGTGAATGATCTCATTCACTGCGCACCAATTGCCCGTTCTACCGTACCGCCTATGGTATTGCCACTTTCGTCGCCGCTCTAGATATAACTCATAAGCGAGAGTTCAAATTTAAGGAGTCTTGTTCTAACGTATTCTCTCCCCATAATGTCTGTTTTAAAATGAATATTGAAACATTAAGCATATCAATAGTTCCACAAATCGATTTAATACAATAGAAAATTAGAAATAAATTTCGTTTTTCAAATATAATGGTAAAGAAAGCTTGAAACAATGTATATTATAGTTTAAAGAGGCAAATGTAATCATTTAAAGATTTTTTATAAAAATATGAATTTTATTTGTATAATATCTAGCATAAAAACTTTCATTTGTATTTAAAGTATTCGTAAAGTGAATAAAAATTAAGAGCATCAAAATATTAAGAGTTCAAAGGAATAGGTAGCGGAGGTGATAGGATCAATTTCACGGAAAAGGAATATTTTATTTATATACAAATTTAAACACATGTACGTAAAATTTTTTAAAATAGTGATATTTGAACGAATTTCTTTTTATTTTAGTTTATTCACAATATGTTACTTATTTTACAGACTGGACAGCAATTACTTACTTGTTAGGAGTACGTAGCAGGTCTCACATCATACAGGAAACTAGCTTTATGTACATATACTTGTTATAAAAGGACATATTTATAGGTAATGTAATATTCCATGAAATTTTATTATCCCTGTCTTTAATGATAATCATCAAAATAATCGTAAAAATTCATGTACACGCTTTTTCATACTAACCATAGTTACTCTTTTCAGTAAATAAAACTTGTAATTACAGGCTGTTTTTCTTTTATTTGTAATATCCTTTTCCCTCTATAATGTTTATATAAGATATTCCATTTGATAAAGGCGATAAACAAGGTAAGTGAAATAATAGTGCAGGTCTAGTTTAAATATTTACTTTTCTGAGGATGAAGAATCACTATTATAGTATCATTATTCTGTACAAATGACAATTACGAAAAATAGTAACCGATTCTTTATAATTTACCTACATTACCGACTAAGAACTTGATGAATGATAAAATTATTTACAATAATTGTCAAATAAATAAAATATTTCAAAATTTATTTGTGACATAAGTATTTTATTATGTTTTGATTTATATTTTGGTTATGTTATTATCCATGGATACTAGATTATTTATATACAATTATATATTAAATTTCAGAATTAATAAAGTAGGTTTCTGTAATTATTACTTCAAAATCTCATGTTATAGATTTATTTAATTTAAATATTAGGACTCAACAGATTGATTTCAAAATAAGTTATTGATTTAATAAGGTAGCATAAATTAACATTAAAAATTATTTGGAGGTTATGTTAGCATTTAATTATATACAGTGAATGACTAAAGTCTACACGCAGCGTCATATTGTCATGTTTCCCAGTCGATATGCATTTATTAAAAAAACTAATGATACAGTTTTTTTAGGAATTATATTTATTCATAAAATATAAAACATAAATTAATTCACATCTTCTAAAACAAAAAAAAAACGCAAAACAACACAAAAATTGTAGGACAAAAGTCTACATACAGTTCAGTATTAATATTATATAACTAATAACATTTAAATACAATGTGTATTTAAGCAATTTTTAATATTTAGTTGGCCCCCCCCATTATTGTTTATCACAGCTTGCAGACGCCGTGGCATTGATGAAACCAAACTAGTCATCTCCTCTTCGGTCAGTTTGCTCCACGCGTCTGTCAGTGCTTGCTTTAATGATTTGGCATCACTAATATGGCTCAGTCGAATTTTGCGCTCCAAAAGCTCCCAAACATGCTCTATTGGCTTTAAATCCGGGCTTTGGGGAGGTGTGTTGAGTTGCCTGGGCGCATAATAAAGAAGCCATTCCTTAAGAACCAAAGCAGTATACTTAGGGTCATTATCTTGCTGGAAAATCCAACCATCCCCAAGCCCTAAGCATTCCACAGATGGCTTCAAATTTTCTTCTAGTATGGTTCTGTACTGAAATCGGTCCATATTACCTTGAATAAATACCATCCTTCCAGCGCCAGATGCAGCAATAGCTCCCCAAACCATAACGTTACCCCCGCCATGCTTAACAGTTGGTATCAAATTTTTAAACTGCAAAGCAGAATTTTTTTTCCTCCATATTTTAGCGCAACCATCACTTCCAAAAATATTGAACTTGGATTCGTCCGTAAATAAAACTTTGGACCAGAAATCCATGTCTTTATTAATATGGGCACGTGCGAATTCCAAGCAGAGGCGGCGGTTTTTTTCTGATATCAGTGGCTTTTTACGCGGTGTTCTGCTAAAAAACCCATTGTCATTGAGTGCTCTTTTGATAGTTCTTGGGTGAACGCTCTTATTGAAGACGTGAGCAATGTGTTCGGATAATTTAGGTGCACTGACTGGGATTTTTACTGACTTCCCTTAAAATTAAACTAATATCCCTTCTGGAAAGCTTCTTTGGACGGCTCGATCGTGCTTTGCTCTTAAAAGAACCAGTATTGTTGTAGTTCTGAACAATTGTTTGTACTGTGGCTCGACTTAAATTTAATAATTTGGCGATTTCTCCATAAGATTTATTTTCCTGTCTGTATTTTAAGACTACTTTTCTGAGGTCAAACGAAATTTCTTTTCCGTGCACAGTTTCCAGTTCGGCACAATAGGACGCTGCCGTGATGGTTTCAACAGGATGCAAAAATGAATAGTGAATAATACCCTTACTGATCCACCATATAGTCACCATAATCTTTCGCGGGTGAAATGATGCTCGTGCATGCTGTCTTGGTGCTTCACCTCGATCTAACCATTGTCCTGACCGTCTCCGATTATCATAAAGTATCCACTTTTCGTCACACGTTACCACTCGATGAAGAAACGGTTCAACTTTCTCTCGATTAGCCAAAGGAGGTAGTCACCTGTAATCGACGGAGCTTATTGGCTTCCGTTAATTGGTGCGGCACCCATCGATCAAGTTTCTTCACTTTGCCAATCGAAGAAAGGTGACGACTAATGATGGCAATGGACATTTGAAATGTTTCTGCAAGGCTACGCACTGTTGTCGACGGATTACTTTCAACTTCTACACGCAGCTCGTCGTCATTAACGGTGTTACGCGCATATCCGCGAGGCTCATTTTCCAAATCAAAATTTCCCTCGCTGAATTTTTTAAACCAACCCCGTAATGTGTGTTCATTGCACGTGGTTTCACCGAACGTCTGATTAATTTCTCGCGTTGCTGCAGCTGCATTTAATCCCTTTTTAAATTGAAAGAGGTAAATTGCCCGAATATCTCTTGCCGACAGCATTTCCATAGGCGAGACAAGGACAGGTGTATTAATCTTTCCAAGAAATGGAACAGGTACACACTTCAAAATAAATACCCTTTTCTACAAATACAATAATAATTTTCACCAAAAACATACGTCTTCACACAGGTGCGATTCAGTTCAGACTGAAGGAAAAAACGGACATTACATTTGTAACAACCTGATATGTGTAAAAGGAAATCATTGAGGAAACAGTAATTGAATAATATAGGACTTTAGTGCAATTAAAGTACTAAAAAGTTTCAGTTTTGCAGTGCACCAATTCTTTATTTTTAAAATACTTTGTGTACAAATTATTCTTCATTAGTAAAAGTTTAAAATCGCTTCTAAGTATGAAATATCCGAGCTGCTTTTCTGAAACCTTAATTAGGACCATCCATTTGAATAATAATTAGCAAAAATGTTAAAGAAGAACGTATAATCTAAAAAAGAAATGCCTTTATCTTAGAATTATACATACGTAGGTGTATACTTTACCGAGTAAAGTAACGTTATATCAACTTTAAAAAATTCTACAGCAGTAAAACGAAAATTCCAGTGTTCTATTTGTAAAATCAACAGATTTATCTGTTAAAGAAAAATAATTACACTTCATGAATGAATAATTGTTTTGTTTTACGGCGATACCTCATTTGATACTCCTACATCATTTGCATGTTCAATCTTCAAGCATAAGAGTACTGCTCGTTGTGCCTAAAAAGTGTGTACATGTACATATATAGACTTATATTGTAGATTTTTACAGATTGTTTGTATAAATATAGTGATAGATATAAGCAAAAGGAATGCTTTTATAATTTTTCAGTTTGATTAATACGTCTCATTATAAAAAGGCCAATGTATTCCGTAAATACACATACATACATACACAACAGATGGCGCAAAAGTAATGTCATAAGTTGAAATGGCTGCTATTTTTGCAGATGGCGCCAAATGTCACTGCTTTGACATTTATGATGTGGATATATAGAGAATTAGTTGTCAGCAAGCTATTGAAAGATTCACACCTTAAAAAAGTGGAATTATTGTTACCGCTTATTTGACAAATTTTCAGTTTATTGTTTTAGCGCAGCGTGAATTTCGTCGTTGTTTTCCATATGCAAACTGGGTCCACTACAGATGTCGCAAGAAGTGTCCGGTCTCGTATTGCTCGTTCCATCGAGAACATCGCCGCTGTTGCCGACGACGTCAGAGAGAATCCACAAACATCAACGGGACGACGATGCACACAATTAGACATTAGTAGACGTTCGTCGCAACGAATTTTGGTGAAAGATTTATAAATATTCCCCTACAAAGTGCAAACTGTTCACGAATTGCTGCCTGCTGGCGGACAAGGTTAACTTACTGCCATACTCTGTTAAACTTGGTGCAAGAAGAGGATGATTTCGTATCAAAAATCATAATGAGCGACGAAGCCCATTTCCATTGAGTGGTTATGTTAACAGACAAAATTTGTGTTTCTGACGCAGAGAATCCACATGAAATGCATGAAGAGCCATTGCATCCCCTCAAAGTGACTGTTTAGTGCGGCATTTGCCGTGAAAAAGTAATGGGCCATTATTTTTTGAAGAAGCCGATGACACCATCGTAACCGTAAATGGTGAGCGTTAAAGGCAGATGCTAAACGACTTTTCTTGCCGCAAGTTGCTGCATTGGGTCTCAATCATTGTTGGTTTCAACAGGACGGAGCAACCGCTCACACAACTCGGGCAACGATGGAGATTTTGAGACACCAATTTCCAGGTCGAGTGATCTCCCGGTTTGGAGAATTGAACTGGCCGTCCAGATCGCCAGATCTAACAGCACCAGACTTCTTCCTTTGGGGCTTTTTAAAATCTCGCGTTTACCACAACAAACCACGAACCTTGCAAGTCATGAAAACTAAAATTTTAGAAGAAATCGCCAATTTGATGTTTTGCGAGTGACAATTGAAAATGTCGTAAAACGAGGGCAATTATGCAACAACTCAGGAGGTGGCCATTTGAACGATATAATTTTTTCCAATTAATGTCATCAATTTTACACTTTCAAATAAACTTTTTATGAAAATAGAGCTCTTTTTTTTCATTTATAACAAAATGGCAGCCATTTCAAATTACGATATTACTTTTGCGCCACCCGTTAAATACTATGAACGACAATGAATATGGCATTGCCTGGTTCACTAGAGCAAAATGCAAATTATATCGAAAAAGCAACTTCAATCTGAGTACAAGGCAAATTTCAAACTATACAAAAATGCAGTTAATTAAATAATATATACTAGATTTAGCACTGAAAATAAACGGTCTATAACTGTTGTAAAAAGTAGGACATTTTGTTAAAGTAATTCAATTTCTGTAGAACACATTTTAATAAAAATCAACTTTTGTAAGTTTTAATAACTGTAATGTAATCAAAAAGAATTATTTTTAATCCAAGACCACGCAATAATGCCGTCGTTTATCTAAATATGTATATAATGTGTTAGGTTAGCAACTAAGTACTTTCGGTTTTGTTGTATAAAATAAAACACTTTTTTTTTAAACAAAAAATAGTGTTTAATCAATTATATATTTCCCGTTTTACTCAATGACCTTTTGCCATCTTTCTTTCAGCTGCATGATTCCGCGCTCATAAAATTCCTGGTCCTTATCAGCAAAAAACTGAACCAGGTGCGAGTGAAGGTCATCGTCATTTGTAAAAGTTTTACCATTCAAAGAATTCTGCAAACTTCGAAATAAATGGTAATCAGATGGTGCTAGATCAGGGCTATATGGGGGATGTGGCATCACTTCCCAGCCAAGCTCCAATAGTTTCCCATGAGTTGCCAAAGATGTGTGAGGCCTTGCATTATCTTGGTGGAAAACTACACCTTCCCGATTTGACAATTCTGGCCGTTTTTCTTTGATTGCTTCATCCAGTTTTATTAACTGTTGACAGTAAACATCAGAATTGATCGTTTGGTTCCTTGGAAGCAGCTAAAAAAACACAACACCTTTGTAATCCCACCAAACTGACATCATGATCTTTTTTGGATGCAATTAAGCTTTCGATGTGGTTTGAGCTGGTTTATCGTGTTTGCTCCATGATCGTTTTCGAACTATGTTACTGTACAGGACCCATTTTTCATCACCAGTGATGATTCTTTTTAAGAAAGGGTCGGTTTCATTTCGTCTAAGGTGCATATCGCAAAAGTTAATTCTTTGCGTTAAATGAATTTCTTTCAATTCGTGAGGTACCCAAATATCAAGCTTCTTAACTAGCCCAAGACATTTTAAATGTTTTTCAATTGTTGTGTGCGATACATGTAGCCTCTCCGCAACCTCTCGAACAGTTATATGACGATCCTCTTCAATTATGACTTTGATTTGGTCATCATCAACTTCAGTAGGCCGACCAGAACGTTGCTCATTTTTGAGGGAAAAATCTCCAGAACGGAATTTTTTATACCAATTCTGACACGTGCGCTCTGTTAAGCAATTAGCACCATAAACTTCACATATCTTTTTGTGAGCCGCAGCAGTTTTCTTTCCTTTACGGAAATAAAATAGTAAAATATGTCGAAAATGTTCGTTTCCGCACTCCATTTAAAATTAACCCACAACTAATAGCTTTAATAAAAATCACGCACTACTTGCTTCTGAAGTTACGTCAATGTGACTAGTATCACGCGACAAACGGTAAAGTACAGCACTAACATACATTAGACAAAAAATAAAGCAACGCTCTCTATCAGTAAAAACCGAAAGTACTTAGTTGCCAACCCAATATTAATAAGATAATAACTTAGAAGGTAAGTTATTAAGTAGCAAAATTTCAGATACGAATTATTGTTCCCAATGCATATATTTTCTATCACCGCCGTAAATAAATATTTGGTTTGTATTAATTTATATATTACATTAAAGAAACATTATTATATTTGTTTTCAACGGCTTTTCTATGTAACTACATACATATATGCATATTTTATTTATGGCTGTATATAAGTATAATAACATTACGAGGGTGGTCTGAAAAGTTTCCGACCTAACAAAGTTACAAGACTTTTTTCGTAAAATTTATATTTATTTTTCTACATAGTCTCCTTGTAACTCTACACACCTCTTCCAGCGATGCTCCTATCTCTTTAACCCGTACAAATAGTACTCGGCGTTTTTCTCTGCAAAATAATTGTTCACGAAGGTGATTGCCTCCTCATTTGATGAAAATCTCTGTCCTCCGAGCGCAATTTTTAGATGAGGAAACAAAAAGAAGTCGCTTGGGGCTAGATCTGGTGAGTAAGGCGGATGGTCGAGCAGTTCAAACCGTAATTCGTGGATTTTCACCATGGTGTAAGACTGTTGTCTGGGTGAAGATTTTCTTTTTCTGCAAATGTAGCCGTTTTTCCACAATTTCTGCCTTCAACTTGTTAAGTAATGATGCGTAGTGTGCCCCCGTAATAGTTTTTCCTTTTCGAAGATAATCGATTAAGATAAGACCATGACTATCCTAAATAACAGTCGGATTTATTGCGACTAAATTGCGCCAACAGAAATGTTCATTCGAACACGTTTTTCGTCTAACGTTAGCGAACGCGGCACCCAACGCGCGGACAGCTTTCTCATTCCTAAGTCTTGATTTAACATGTGACAAACACATTCTTTGGACATATTCGTAGCCTTTCCTATCTCTCTCACTTTAATTTGACGGTCGTCTAGCACCAATTGGTGAACTTTAGCGATGTTATCATCAATAGTTGCAGTTTTTGGACGTCCCGAACGTTCGTTGCCTCCCAAGCTCTTACGGCCACGTTTAAATTCAGCTGCTTAAAATTTCACTATGGTATATGATGGTGCAGAGTCCCTATACACAGAGTCCAACTCATCTTCGATTTGTGTAGGCGTATTGCCATTCAAAAACAAATATTTAGTGACGGCTCGATACTCGACACTCGCATCGACTTACTCAAATGACTGTCAAATAACTGCGCGTCCAAAATTGCTGAAACTTTGGTCAGTACCTGACAATAGATACACAACTACATTCCCTATCTTTAAAAAATTGGAAAAGTGGATACTTTATGATAATCGGAGACGGTCAGGACAATGGTTAGCACCAAGACAGCATGCACGAGCATCACTTCACCCGCGAAACATTATGGTGACTGTATGGTGGACTAGTAAAGGAATACCCTTACTGAATGATAGTGAATAATAATTCACTATTCATTTTTGCAACCTGGTGAAACCATCACGGCAGCGTTCTATTGTGCCGAACTGGAAACTATGCATGGAAAATTGACTCGCTTGCAGCCCTCACTAGTCAATAGACATGGACCCATACTTCTTCATGATAATGCAAGACCTCATGTTGCACGACAGACAATCCAAAAACTTTCGGAATTTGGTTACGAAATTCTCCCTCACCCACCTTATTCACCTGACCCAACTGATTTTCATTTTTTACGAAGTTTAGACAATCACTTAAAAAATAGGGACTTCCCTGACCGGGAGTCTGTAATAGCAGTGTTTGAGCAATATGTGAGCCGTCAAAACCTAGATTTCTTTTCAAAGGGAATTTTTCAGCTTCCAGGCCGTTGGCAACAAACTATTGATGTAAATGGAGACTATTTTGCAGAATAAATATTTATATTTTTTTAAATTTAGACTTTTTTTTATTCCTTACAAAATCGGACATTTCATATGTAACAACCTGATAGATATGTTTTCTGTTTATAGTCTATAGAGGTGTCGGCACCACCCGGAACAGTTGTTGGAACAGTTGAGCAAGAGTGGAGTCTTTGCTTTCCCACATTTGCTATAAAAAACCCCAGCGGCGAAACGGTATTAAGGATTGAAGGACCATTTTGTACTATGCGATTATGCGGTGATGTAGAATTCGATCTAACGTCCGCAGATGGTAAAACCAAAGTCGGCAAAATATCGAAACAATGGACTGGGTTGGTGAGAGAAATGTTTACTGACGCAGATTACTTTGGAATCACTTTCCCCATGGACTTGGATGTTCGTATGAAAGCGGTCATGTTAGGAGCATGCTTTTTGATTGTAAGTACTTTCACATAGTGAAAGTAGTAAGTACATAATTTCTTATTCTAATAAGAAATTAATTTGTTGCAGGACGCTATGTACTTCGAACAGAATAGCGGCGTCAATAATAATTAAATCTATATACTCCTTTTAAGCTACTTATTAGCACTTTGACTGTTCTGACATTTTATTCGAAATATTTCAGTTGAATCTATTTTTTTAATCTCATTAATTAAACACATTTTTTTACATTAAGAAACTAAATGCTCAAATATTGTGATATTTTGTCAAGTAAATGCTAAATGTCTTCTCGTTTGCTCTCTTATTTCGAGATATTAAATGGAACTTCCGTCAGAATAACTGACTTTGACAAATAATATTTAGTAAAACTATTAATGTTGTAGAGATCGCTCAGTTTACGTCTTTGTCGGCAGTCAGAGTGTTTAAAATAAAGGAAATGTTGCTTTGCTGCCTTAAAAATTTGGCCTTAACTATTCATATGTAAATTCAAATTTATTATTGTTGTATTTATAAATTATAAAATATTTTAAATATTTCTATACTTAATGTGAAACCTAGGCATTTAGTAAATTATTTTCTTTTGTAGAGACTATATAATCCCCTACGTTACTACTACTATTAGTAGGAATGTTGTTCTCTTTACGTGTTAACTGCCTATTTTCTATGTGCTCCAGTTTTAGGGAAAATTTCGAACAAATTAATATTTACTAAACGCCTTGGTTTATTACCAATGTTTTAAATTTTTTTTATTATTCATTAGTATTCCAATTAATTATCCAGATATTGCACTTTAAAACATCTTTTAAGAATATTTTCCGTTGTTTTAATGTATGTGTGCTGTCTGGATATATAATTAGACTACTATTTTTTTCTATAGTCGACATTAAGATAAAAAGCCTTTTAGTATTTTTGTTACATTATATCTTATTATTTTTTACAACATATGTATTTAGTCATATATTTTATTAATTTATTTTATACATATTTTATATAACATACCTATATTTACACATAATTCAGCACAATAATCTTGTCGACGGTCCCCTTATTATTGTATTATAAACATGTACATTTATACTAAGCTAATAAATAAATGAAATGACATATATTTGTTGTTTGTTTACTCCTAATATCTTCCACTTTCTGTTGTCCTGATATAAAATTAAATATTCTGCAGCATTATATGTCCTATAATTCAAATTTAGTATGAGACACTTCATTATCATACAGCGACGGCAATGCCTATCTACAACGGTTTACGAGATACAGCGCTTGACAGCTTTTGTGTACGCGTTCGCCCGTGATCGTGTAAATGTGCTTGTTAAACATGGCATTAAGGCACTGTCACGTCGAAATGAACGCCAACATGTGGCAGATTTGGATACGCCGGAAATGTTCTTAAAAGAAAATAACGAAATTTCATCCGCGAGGCGCTCTCCAACGGTTTAGATACAGCGCATGGCAGTTTTTGGCATTAAGGCACTATCACTCCGAAATTAACTGCGTCATACAGCGACAGCGATGGCAGCTCTGGATACGCCGGAAATGTTCTTAAAAGAAAATTTCATCCGCGCGGCGCTATCTCCAACGGTTTACGAGATACAGCGCATTACGGTTTTTGTCTAGGCGTTCGCCCGTGATCGTGTAAATTTGCTTGTTAAACATGGCATTAAGGCACTGTCATGCGGTGACGTCGATTGCGGATTTGGATACGCTGGAAATGTTCTTAATAGAAAATAACAAGAAAGGAAATTTCAGCCGCGAAGCGTTATCTGCAGCGGTTCACGAGATACAGCGTCCTCTTGCTCTTTTTATCTCTTCTCGTTCCTGTTGTCCTGATACAAAATTAAAAATCTTGCAAAGTTACATATCTTAGAATTCAAATTTCACCCTATAATTAATTTCACACACCTCTTACTTCTAATGTCGCGTTTCTGTTGTCCTGATACGACCTACAAATTATTTTAGAATTCCAATTTGCGCTCTGAATTAATTTCATACGCCTCTTACTCCTATTATCCCTTCGCGTCTCTGTTATCCTGATACAAACTCTAACTTTTACAAAATTAAATATTCCCCCCTTGAATTAATTTCATTCACCTTTTACTCTTTTTATCTCTTCTCGTTCCTGTTGTTCTGATACAAAATTAAAAATCTTGTAAAATTACATATCTTAGAATTCAAATTTCACACACCTCTTACTTCTAATGTCTCTTCGCGTTTCTGTTGTCCTGATACGACCGACAAATTATTTTAGAATTCCAATTTGCGCTCTGAATTAATTTCATACGCCTCTTACTCCTATTATCCCTTCGCGTTTCTGTTATCCTGATACAAACTCTAACTTTTACAAAATTAAATATTCCCCCCTTGAATTAATTTCATTCACCTCTTACTCTTTTTATCTCTTCTCGTTCCTGTTGTCCTGATACAAAATTAGAAATCTTGCAAAATTACATATCTTAGAATTCAAATTTCACGCCCATAATTACTTTCACACACCTCTTACTTCTAATATGTCTTCGCGTTTCTGTTGTCCTGATACGACCTACAAATTATTTTAGAATTCCAATTTGCGCTTTGAATTAATTTCATACACCTCTTACTCCTATTATCCCTTCGCGTTTCTGTTATCCTGATACAAGCTCTAACTTTTGCAAAATTAAATATTCCCCCCTTTAATTAATTTCATTCACCTCTTACTCTTTTTATCTCGTCTCGTTCCTATTGTCCTGATACAAAATTAGAAATCTTGCAAAATTACATATCTTAGAATTCAAATTTCACGCCTATAATATACATACACCTCTTACATCTAATATCTCTTCGCGTTTCTGTTTTCCTGATACGACCTACAAATTATTTTAGAATCCCAATTTGCGCTTTGAATTAATTTCATACACCTCTTACTCCTATTATACCTTCGTGTTTCTGTTATCCTGATACAAGCTCTAACTTTTGCATAATTAAATATTCCCCCCTTGAATTAATTTCATTCACCTCTTACTCTTTTTATCTCTTCTCGTTCCTGTTGTCCTGATACAAAATTAAAAATCTTGCAAAATTACGTATCTTAGAATTCAAATTTCACGCCTATAATATAACGGGTGAGGCTGAATAACGGGCGATTTTAAAAAGGCTGTAAAAAACAATATTTAGGAATAAATTTGTTATTTTCTCAAAGAACATAAAAAAGCATTAATTATTTTATTTTGTAAAAATAACTCCGGAAAGATGACATCCGTTCAGGCGTACACATTTTTCCAATCGTGTTTTGAAACTATTCATTACATTTTGCAGAATTGCTAGGGGAATGTTTTCCACTTCATGTCGGATCCGTTCTTTCAGGGCTTGAATTGTTTGTGGTGGGTTATCTTGAAACACTTTGCTTTTTAAGTACCCCACAAGAAAAAGTCGCACGATGTGAGGTCCGGTGAACGGGAAGGCCAGGTGATGTCCCCATTTCCAGAAATCACATGATTAGGAAATAATCTGTTAACAATATTCATGCATACTCTGGCTGTTGAAAAAATGTTTTCTCGATAACTTCGTAGTGTGCAAGCTAGGGTTCAAAAAAGTTTTCCAACATGTCGGCGTATCTTTGTGAGGTTACTGTCACAGCATTGCCACGAGCATTTTCAAAAAAGTAAGGCCCTATGATCCCCGATGAAGACATACCGCACCACACAGGAACTTTTGTGGAGTGAAGGGGTTCTTGATGCATTTGTCTAGGATTTACGTCACTCCGATATCTAAAGTTCTGCTTATTGACGTAACCGGACAAATGGAAATAGGCTTCGTCACTCATCCATAAGTTGTTTACAATATCCTCATGTTGATTAATTAAATCTGAAAACTCTTTACAGAATCGTTGTCGACTCACATAATCCGTGCCTTTAAGAGCCTGTACGATTTGGATTTTGTATGGATGAAGGTGGAGATCCTTGTGTAATATTTGTCTGACAGTTCGGTTCGAAATCCCAAGTGTAGTGCTATGCCGGCGAGCTGAACGACGCGGGCTTCGCTCAATAGCAGTTCTTACACGGTCGACATTCTCGGGCGTACGCACCGATTTTGGCCGACCAGGTTTCTTTTTTGTCATTGACGAAGTTTCCTCAAGTTCCTAACCCATTTTTTAATGGCACAGGCAGACGGCACTGGTTGATTGCGATTAATGTTAAAATGATTTCGAAAGGCACGACGCGCGCGTATGTAAGAATTATCATTTTCATAAAACGCCTTAACAGCGTACGCACGCTGTTGAGGGGTCCAACGCTCCATTGTTACTAAATGCTAATATCAAGGAAACATAGCCGATCGCGTCCCTACCACCTCCGAATGACACGCCGCGAATCGCG